>JAKCPI010003113.1:0-23941 GCA_023213315.1 Euborellia annulipes
TACTGATCCTTAACTTCTCTACCACAAAGCAAAAATGAAATAAAATTTAGATGGGGCCCGTCTGGGTACGTGTTTCTTTGGATACGAAATTCACGTCCGGGACCTCTCATCTTAAAAGTTTTGGGCTGTGCCCTGGGGGTGAGCAAATTGGCTCAAGAATTGGAATATCACTCTACTCGATTCGTTTCTTATAATATATTTATGTATAATTATTTCTCCATACTCTCCTTTCATATATTTATTTATTAATTATTCAGACTCCTGTCGTTTCGGATCTGACGGTGCAGCTCTCATAAAATAATGAATGACAAATATTAAAAATCGCGTTCCTCCCAAATAACTATCTCTTTAAAGCAGTAAAAGATTTCCCAATTATATTTCAAAATTAAATTTCGCATAAACAGACTGGGCACTAGTCACGGCAGTTCAAAAAAATTAAGAGTAGGTTAAAATCCTATTTAATTATATCAATAGTAAAAATAAATATTTTTTTTTTTTTTTTTTATAATGGAATCGGTTTTCCTGATAGACAAATACGTCTGGCAATAGTTTTGTTTCGCATCTTGCTAGATATAACAACTGTGATTTTTTTTTTTTTTTTTTTAATATTATAATAATTATAAGCAAATCAATTAAACATTTTGAAAATAATATTTCGATATTTAAACATATTAATTAACTGGAATAAACTTAAAAACTACACTTCACTTTTTCTTTCACTATATTTCACTTATTAGAAAAAAATTATATGATTAATTCACTTATTAAATGTTTTGTGGGTATTCCCTCAGGAAAATTAAATAATCAATCTGATATTGGTTATATGCAATTGTAATACAAAAATTTTTTTTTTTGTGTTATTTTAATATTAAAGATCAAATTCTTATTTTGATTGAAATTATTTAATAGATTAATTTATAATAAATGTTGCATACACTCAAGTTTAATTTATTTCTTTATAAGATGAATAGAATTTGATTTTCAAACTAAGCATAAAAAATATTTGTCATAAAGGACATAAATTTTCAATTGCCACTTGAAGGGCTTTAATAAAATTTAAAGTAGTTTTAAAATTATAAAAATGTAAAATAAGGCCTTTGCGAACTGAAATTTCTTTTAGAAAAATAATTATTTTGATATGGGAGTGAAGAATTAAATTCAATAAGTTTCTTATGGATTAATAAGATAAATAAATGATTACTTAAAATAATTTTAAACATCAAAAATAAAATTATAAATTGGGGTTTTAAAAGACTAAAAACTAAGAAAATGTCAAAACAAACTAATTAAAATAAAAAAATTAGCGGTTTCAAGTTGATGCACCTGAGTTTCAAGTTTATTTGAAACGCACTTTGTGCCTATAAGGTAATCTAGCGAGTGCAACCAAAGAGAAATGTAGGCGATCAACATAGTAACAATTAATTGTTGAATGGTAATGGGCAAATTTTTGGAAATATTTTCCTTTAGAGGCATGAGGGCCTTCTAAGGGCTCTAAATCACAATCATTAGTATAAGTTTTAGGACAATTGCCATATTTATTTATATTTAGTAAGTGAGCCTCGGAGAAGAGGGACAAATGGGGAAAATACTCATTGGACAATTTGAATGGTAAAAATTTCTCATCACTCTCCGGTGGCTTAAATGAATTTATTATATAACAATCAGGTTGTAGAGGGGGAATAAAGAATTGTTCATGTTGCCTAATAGGCTTTGCCGGGGCTGTGCTGCCATATGAAAATGCAGACAAAATATTTTTGAGTGTCGTTATTTTACAAATTGAACAAGCACCAGGATAAGTGATTTTTGTGGGTCGATTAACAGACGGTATCGGGGTGGACTTTTTACTATCCGGGTCAGTTTGTGATTCAACAATTTTTATAGAGAAATTACTGCTAATTTTCTCACATGAATGGAAAATTTTTTGAATTTCATGTATAAGATTTTTACAAATGCCAACTAGGGTGGCCTCGTCCGCTGGCAGTGGCTCAAAAGAGAAAGTTTCGGTTTGAGAGACTGGCACGGCGGTATCAATAGTGACAGGGGTAAAAATTTCTTTTTGTTGGATTGTGTTCATTACTGGGACGGGAGATTTGTCTATGATCTGAGGATTAGGATCAGGAGTTGAAATTAAATTTTTGGGCCAGGGCAATGGAAGTATGGTTTTGGGATTTAGCATCAAAAACATGTCTTCCTCGTCGATGACTGGGGTCAAAATTTCGTGATTATTAGGCTGAGTTTCGGATTGGCAAATGGGAAGGTGAATGACGGGTGGCATTATAGCTTTAATTTCACAGGGTTTTAATTTTGTTGGGGGTTTAGGCAGTGATGCTGGCGGACGGTAAGACACTGGCGAGGGGATTTGAACCTTCTCGGCTTTTGTAATTAATATCGGGGCTTGGTCAGCTGATTTTCGAACTGGGGTTATTTTCTCTTTTGGGGGCATCCATTTAAGGACAAATAGTGGCTTCTTCTGGGGTTTCTTAGACACCGAGGTTGTTAATAATTGTTCATTTGTCAATGGGGTGCTACTATTCTCAAGTACAGGAGGCGTTATGGGGCTCTGATAAAACGGATGTAATTTCGAACATTGGCAAGATTTATCCATTGGAGGGATTAGATAAAAATCTTCCAATTTGCATCCACTGTGAAAGAGCTCGCAGGGAAGTTTAGAATTTGTAATAGGATCCGATTGTTTGAGAAGTTTAAATACTTTTGAATAGCCATAAATAGCAAAAGGCCAGACTTTGTTGCCTATTGGATCTGGAATATTCATCATTATTAAACGAAGTAGCAAAACACCACCAATTTGGTTTGGGACATATCTTGCCCATTGAAACCTTTGTTGAAATTGAGGTGCTAAAGGGCCTGATCTATACGAAAATTTGTTGGACTGTAATTTTTCATTGAATTGCTGTTGAACTTCAGGGCTCCAAAAATGTCCAACGAAAGCATCTAATAATGGATCGAGGGGATTTTCAAAATTTGAATTTTCATTAGCCCATTTTAGTGCCCATGAAGCAGCTTCGCCAGTTAAGCATTTTAGAAAAAATTTAAAAGCGTGGAAAGTGGGAATATGCAGTTGATCTATAGCATCTTTAAATAATTTGACAAAATCAATGGGATGCAATGCATCAAAATCTAATGAGTGAGAAAATGTTGGAAATTTTTCAAAAGCTTCAGTCCACATTAAGACCGTATTAGCACAATACTCGGTTAATGACATTTTTATGCTTATATTTGATAGATTAAAAAAATGAATTTATAATTTTAGAAAAAATCTTAGAGTTAAAAAAATTGTAAATAAGCTTGTGTGTATGTTAGGTTAGTTATAAATTTTAAATCTTAAATTTTGAGCAAATAGTGAAACCTTTTTGCCTGATTACTGAGCCTTGAAAAGGTAGAGTTAATAAAAATTTTTTTTTTTTAAATTAACAATCAATCCACAGCTAGCTCCACCATATTATGTTATTTCGCCCTTATGGGGGTTAAAATAAACATTTAAAAAATAAGATTATTAAAAATTAATTGCTGATTAGGGAAAAATAAAAAGAAAAGTTTATTTGGGTGAATGATTGATTTATTGGAAAACTTATAAAAAAATTTAAGTTGTATGATTGTTTTAATATAAAATTTGATTGTTGATTGGTCATTGGCTTCGCAACAATGACTTGGGGGTAACAATAAAAAAAGGGTATTGAGTAATCTGTCGACTGGCTCAGGCTCCAAGGTTCATATTTGCTCAAGATTAAAACAATATTTTTCTTTATTATTAAAATTTTAAAGAAGAGATTTGATCTTTTCAACATCAAAATTAAATGAATTATATATATTAAGAATTTATATTGAAAGTTAATTAAATGGAAATCAAGGGACACACACACAATTTGCTTTTGTTGATCAGGACTTATCTGGTGGTTGAAGAGAGTGTTGTAGCCGCGCATGCGTGATGGCTGTTCCAGCACGAGGGCCAAGCTATCGTTGATGGAGATAGTTTGGATAGCGTTTCGGTGACGGACTTGCCCAAGTACATTTCGATCGCCTTGGCTGCCTTCATCAGGAAGAGTTTCGGCAACGGAAGAAGCAAAGTGTTGCAAAGAAATGGTTGTCGTCAGTTGACCGGAAATGATGGCATTAAAAATTATAAAACTTCTTCTCTCTTCGCATGGACTCAATTAATAATTAGGAGAGAATTTTCTTGATAAATAAAGACTGGGCATAATAATAGTGTTGGAAAAGAGAGACTGTACGGCCTGCACTTTAATGTAAAAACAGCCGCCATGAGCGATGTCATCCGCGGTCTCTCCTGGTCTCTCTTGGTCTGCTCGACTTGCTTTCTTCTCTCTCTTCTGTGTGCGTCTCTGTCTGTGTGTGTGTATATCAAATTTGATTGGCAACCCTTTTGACCAATCAGAAATCGAAATAATTTCAAGTGGAAATTTCCCTTGAAAATATTGAAAATTATTTGATTAAAATATCAAATTTAATCGGATCGGATGAAATTATTTAATTCAATTTAAATTCAATTTCTTTGTATTAATAATATAATATTTTAATTATATAGGTATTTAAAGAGAGCAAACAAGAACCTTAGACTCTGACAAACGATATATAAAAATTTCACTAATGGCAATGAATTGTTAAAAGAACATATTAAATAAAAAATAAAAATCGTAATTAAAACGATATACCATTACAATATTTATCCATAACTCATTGGTTTCTAAAGAATAGAGATAACGTGTATATAATTGAAATTTTACGACCCACAAGTTTCTTATTTAAATGCAAAAATATGTGATTATATATCGTACATAAGAAGATCGGAGTCGGTGTCGAAACTAATTCTGAAATTGATAGTATTTTTAAAGAACCCTATTTGTATTTATTTATGACCTCATAATTTATTTCCTCTTTACTATTATGATAAAATTTAACATTTTTATTTATTAACAGTTGTTTGTTTCCATATTAACATAGCATTTATATTCAGAATTTAATTATTTTCCCGATTTAAATATGAATGAAAAAAAAAAAAAAAAAAACGTTACGGTTTTTATTAATTATAATTTACACAAAAATTAATTTTAGATAGGATGTATGGTGTGTGTATTATATTCGTGGGGGGGGGGGGGAGATGTTTTCTTAATTAAGAGAGAAGAGATCGTGGGAATATCAGAGTGAATGCATGAATGTGGTCCAGGACTGTTGCGGAGGCGAGGCCATCAATTCCGGATTCATCAAAGTGTCGCAGACCGTCCGACGGCCAGCAGCATCCAACATCCAGCATCCCTGGACCGCGATAACATCGCCGCCAGCCGCCACAAATCAGATTAAGATACAGCCTCATTTGTATAAAACCATTTGTCCTGCCGTTCCTATTATGATCAAATCCTTTTGAGTTATACAAGAGAGGTAAAAAAAATCACTGCGGTACACAACGTTCTATTTTTTGTTTATAAAAAAATAATTGAAATAAATAGTTTAGGATCGTGTCAACGAAAGGTAGAAAAATACCCAATAGGCCAATAGTAGGATCTGTGAATCATCTCACCAATAATGACTAATATTTAACATTCTGGTGTATAAGTCAAAAAATCAAATGGACGATGTTATGCATAGGGAACCAAGCGCCATTATGATCGAAATTGAGATCAGACCGCCTTGTAGGGAAAAAGATCAATTAGTGTGATATGGAGGACAGCAGCCAGATAGGTAGCCTCTATTTAATAAAACAGACTCCTTTTAACAAAACGTTTCGGCTAAATTTATTACGCCATCTTCATAAATTTAGCCGAAACGTTTTGTTAAAAGGAGTCTGTTTTATTAAATAGAGGCTACCTATCTGGCTGCTGTCCTCCATATCACACTAATTGATCTTTTCCCTACAAGATGGCGGTCTGATCTCAATTTCGATCATAATGGCGCTTGGTTCCCTTATGCATAACATCGTCCATTTGATTTTTTGACTTATAAGCCAGAATGTTAAATATTAGTCATTATTGGTGAGATGATTCACAGATTTTACCAATAGTCCTACTATTGGCCTATTGGGTATTTTTCTACCTTTCGTTGACACGATCTCACAGCCACATTCCATCAATTGGGAAAAAGATCTTCTTTATTTAAATCATAACATTAGTACTCTGTTTGTATAAACCAAGAAAAAAAGTCATTCCCATTGGTTTTGTTTACAATCGTGCAAATGAAATGTCCCTTAGATTTAGATTAATGGCGCTTGGTTCCTTCATGCATAACATCATCCAAATAATATTTTCTATATATAAGTTTGAATATTTTGTATTTTGATAATAAATTTAAGATCGTTTATTAAAGCTATTGTGGTTTGTATAATTATTATTAAGGGAGTTTTTAATTATATAACACATTTTGTTATTATTTATTAAAAATATAAATAAATACTGTACAACGTTTAGACTAATTATCAATCGTTTTCAAGAACCGTGCGCTTGCTCTGACTCAAACAACTAACCTCTAAGGGACAACCAAGTGAAGCTAGTAACATATTGTATGCTTAGCTAACTTCATTGAATATATGCATTTTATATGCTAATTTCATTGCATATAAAATGCTACTAACTTAACGTAAGTTTCCTTAGAGGTTAGTTCGCTTGAGTCGAAGCCAGTGCACAGAATTTGAAAACGACTGCAGAATAAGTAGTCGAAACGTTGTACAGTATTTATATCTTTAATAAATAATTAATACAAAATAATTAAAAACTCCCATAATAATAAATTTAAGATTACTAGTATACAAATTAGAAAGCAATCAATTTTGTAAAAACAAACACATTCACCATCTTCCCGTGTAATCCTTTTTTTAAATATTTAAATAAATATTCAAAGATTTCCATTTTTTTAAAACATTCAAAACAAGTATGTTTAATCAGCTGATCTGAATTAACCTTTTTGACAGATAGACTCCGTATTTGTTTGTGTGTTCACATGAAGGAAGGACGAATTCAACAATGATTAGCAATGGTGTGTCGGGCTACGAACTTTTGGAATGGCCTAAATCGGGGACCTATATGTTTTTTCAGGAGGGGGAGGGGGTGACCTTATACATGTATTTAAAGATTCCAAGGGCCCCGAGCCCTCTTAGAAGCAAAAGATTCATTTTTTTTTTTAATCCATTGATTAATTTTTGTTTAAAGTATTTTTAGACATCTGAGAACATTTATGCCGTTTCTCTACTTATTTCAATCGATTGTTATTTTTCTTAGTAGGATCTCGTCCCCGTTATTTATCTTTTAAGAAATTCGGGGAAATGATTATATTATAATCGTCATCATATAAGTATCTTTAAGAAAGGGAAATAATGAAATATGCCATATTTTAACTTGTAATTGGAGATAATTGAAAACATAATGATTGATCCTCATTATCCTTCTACTTTGTTAATCCACCCCCGGATCAGAAAAGTTCTCTTATAGTATTACCTGAAGTCGAATGCAAAGTGAACAAACGAAATATCGTATTTTCAATTTCATTAAATAAATAAACACGGTTTAAAACTGAATAATGTGTTTTATCTTATCCAACGTCTTCTCTTAAAAATCCCCATTCAATTTCTCTGCAGCCTATCTTCCGATCTACTTGCTTTTTTTTAACTTGTCAATTTAGAACTGTGTGAAAAAAAAAAACATTCAGCAGCATTCGAATGAATTCCATTTGTGTAATTCTAAACCTAAGATGATCTTTAAAAAAAATATTTAGTCGTGAGATTTAAATAAGAAAACGTTTAATCGAAATATAATCAAATATGAAATTTGAAAACTGCAAAGTGTAAAGGCGGCTACACACATAACTGCAAACTTGACAAGCATGCATGTGCAATCTTTTTGTACAAGCAAACTGTAGGAGAATTTTGCGCAAGCATTTTAATTGTGCAAGCCGCTTGATGCTCTATTGAATTTTAATCATGCACAAGCATATTTCCTCAAGCAAAACTCTCCGCCATTTTATAGACGTCTTGATATTTGATATTTATTTAATATATATTAATTCATTTAAAATTACAATTAAAATATTAATATTTTGTGTCTTTGTTTAAAGCAAGTGAGTATTTCTTGTTATCTTCGAATAAATAACCTCCTGAGTTTGACATTTTTAGGTTAATTTTCGGCATAAACTGTTGCTTGCGCAAGCATGCTTGGGCCGAAGGAAATTTGAGCATGCTGGTACAAAAAGATTGCACATGCATGCTTGTCAAGTATGCAGTTCGCCTTAAGAGAGATGGAAAGTCACGCCAATTCCTTGCTTCTGATTAAGTCCCAATTATATTTAAATCCCAATTGAATGTATTTTAAAAAAAAACTTTGAATAAAGAGAAAATTAAATAATTTTTTTTTAAATATTAATCTAATAATTAGTTACAATTAGTTATTTTTATAACTATTACTTATTTTTTTTTATATAATTAATTAATCAAGAAATGAAGTCAGCTGCAACACATAAACACAGACACGCATACAAATACGGCTTTAAAAATGTGCTCTATAACTCACTCGATTTTATATTCCATAAAATAAAAAAAAAAATTCTTCAAGCCTGTTTAATATTTATTTAAAAGTTATAGTTAATTTTATAACGCCCAGTTTTCTCCGAAGAAGTCAACTCTTGGACTTCAATTTGCATTTGTGAGTATCTGACTAGGAAATCACTATTTTTTTTCCTTTTTGTTTAAAAAAAATTATTGCTTGTAATATTCTTTCCATATTCAAGTAACTTGTTAATTAGAAGAGAAGAAAAATGTCAGAGATGTGATGCTCACACTTTTCTTCTTTCTACAGTTGAATAAATTAGCTTAATAATAAATTTTGTCGTTGTCTAGTCATTTCAAAGCTACAAGTAAACGAAAATAATTTTGAAGAGTAGAAGAATCTCTAAAATTTATCAGTCAAGGGTTTTTAAATTTTTGATTCAACTCAGGACTATAGATAAAAAGCGATCTGTGCAAGAAGTTTAAGCGTATCGATGGATGGCAGGCAATAGTCTTCTACCAAGCGGGGTGTTAGACCTTGGGATTTACGATATCAGATCAGGGAAAAAGAGCATTCCTCTATTCTATTACACAATTTTGCCAAAAAGGACATCTTTTTGTTATGGGGAGATACAAAATTTGAAAATAAGTAATATCAAAATTGAAATAGTTCACACCCCCCCCCCCCCCCCCCAAGAAAAATGCAAATTTATAATTTAGAATTCATACTAAGGCCTACAAACCTGCTTCCAGGAATGTGGGGTGAAAGAAGACAAACCCAAACTCTCTTGGGAGAATTCTACGATTCGAAGTCTGAATAAGAACTCTGCAAATTTTATAAAAATCAATCACCTGACAAACTCAAAAACACCCAGGACCCGCTCAGTTTAACTAATATACCTATAGATCTGAGGAAGAATTTCAAGCCTATCGAGGTGAGACCGGCAAAGTCGCAAGAGACTTGTGTCACAGCTGGCGACCTACGATATCTGATTAAGATGATTACAGTGAAGGAAGAAAAGCCTTAAATAAAGACTAGACTAGAAAAGAGTAATAATAGCGAGTGATTAATACAGCACATACTTGTTCTAATTGTGGTAGTAAAATCAGCGCCCAAATATTTAAATAGTAATCATGTTTTTATGCCCCTGCCTTCAAAAAGCCTCTGTTTTGAATAGACTAACAAAAACAAATAGACGTTTTTGATCCTGTTGTTCTTTACAGTTTCTGTAAAATAAATTCCTCGTCTGGCTTTTGTACAGAGATCAAAATTAAAGAAGAGAGAAGGAGAATAAATAAAAGAAATTTTGATATTATGTTTTCTTAGAATAAACTAGCATGACTTGCGTTTGAAACAGGATTCCAGGTTAACATATCACAAAAAAGTCTCACTCGGTCTTGGCTTTAAAAAATACATTTTTGTTGCTCTGACCCATCGCACATCTCCTTATTTATACATGAATTTGATAAATAAAACAGAATTCCAATTTGTTAATTTGGATAATGGAATTAGATTAAAATTAAATTAAATAAAAATAAACAATTATTAATGGGATGATCTTGTACTTCATAGGATATAGAGCTCTGGTTATGCGTAAAAACAAAAACAATTTATTCATTATAATAGATCAATAATCGATCACAGTCGATTATAATAGACAGACGATTATTTATTTGAAAAAGGCGCACACCCATAGAAATGATCGAGGAGAAGAATAAAAAAAGAAACAAATAACTAGCGGCAAAATTCATTCGCACCAAGATCACTATGATTAAGACAAGACAAGAAAAGGAATAAATTATGGATGGTGACCGCTGCAGGTAACTTTGAAATAGTATGAGATAAAAAGAAAAATCAACCTAACAAATAACAATAAAAAAGGATTTTATCGAATTGATTTTTACTTTCTCTTACCTATGTAGGGCTAATGAAGCTGACTAGCTCTTGCCCGAGAATAAATCTTTATTCTATTCTATTATATTCTATATATGTAATATATAAATAGAGAGAGAGAAATTATTGGATTCATGTCAAAAATTCGATGTCGAGATTTTGATGGATCTTCACGTTTTGAGGTCCACTGAGTCCAAAAAAGTGGTTTTCGCGACATGGTCTGTGTGTCTATGAAGAAAATTTCTCAAGAACGAAAAGAGTTAGGTGGTTGAAATTTTATATTTAAGTTAGGTACCGCCCTGGGACGTGTCACGAAGCTTTTGAACAAAACCGGCCAAAGAGTACTAATACTGTACTGATGTAATTTTTCAGTTTTTTCGATTTTCTCAAAATTTGCTCAAACGATTTTGTTTAAAATTAATAAATTACTTATTTTTTAGATCCTCTTTAAAATGTATATTCTCATTTTGCCCTTGATATCTTTTGAAGCATACTACCGGTACTCTTGTACTTCATAGGATAGATATGAGAAATGGTTCCCATAAAAAGAGATATTTTGGCATTAATCGTGCTTTATTTTAGTTAGTAGTAGTTATTTCATTATAACTACAAAAAATTAAGTTTCAACCACAATTTCTAGAGCTTATATTAGGAAAAAAAGCAAACAGTAAGCGAAAAATGTCTTTTTAATCTGGCAGTTCTTCCAGTATATTTTATATATTAGCACAAGACAATTTTTTTGGTTAATCAAAATAGATAATAATTGAAATTTTGAATTTATGTGTTGTAAATATAGTTATATGTTGTAAAATCAGTCGAGAGGGAACAAAATAAAAATTAATAATTGCATTTTTCTCTTAAATTTTTATTCAATTCAATTCTTTATAAATATAAATCTTTTTTGAATTATTTTCTAAAAGAAGAATGAAAAATTTTGTCCTAGTTCAGACATACAAACGTTAATTTTCATCTAACAAAATTTTGAATCTCAACTTTTATATTATCCGGTTGATAAATAATAAAAAACCTTCACTTCAAATATTTGTATTTTAAATTTAAAAAAAATCGGAACTATAAATTTCGAAAATAAAAATAATAATCCTTTATTTTAAAAATTTATTATTGAAAGTAAGCCCCAAGTTTATTTTTATTTCCTTCAATGACGACTTGTTTGAAAGAAATTTTTTTTTTTTTTTAACTGGTTATCTTGATCATTTTTGGTCTCAACGAGTATAAACCTGCCAAGAATGATTTTGATATCTCTTTCGGTATATGAAATATCGTAAAAAAGAGGAAGGTGAAAATAAAGGTTTTAGAAATGAGAATGGGGTCCGATATATAATTAAATTTTAAAAAAAATTTTTATAGCTTTAAAAAATATTTTTGTAGCTTTGATTTAATTTAATGTTCCATTTGATTAATAAAAATATAAATTACGATTAATTTATTTTTTTTTATTTTAATTAAGACTATAAAATTAAAATTTATATCTGGTTGGCCTTAAATGGAAATGATTGAACGGTAGGGTATTTTTATTTAGGGTACGATGTCATATGCCTCGCTCAAAAAAAGTGATTGATTAAAATCTCGCTAATAAAAGCTTGATCTGTAAATTGCGTGCGAATCAGCTGACCTACGTGTGGCCCCCAAAAGCAACCTGTTGTGATCTTAACCGCTTCATGGGCAGTTTAACACGTCTCCTCTCTCACTCTCCCTTCAGACATTAATGATCGTCTTTTTTATTGGCTCCCCACCTTGCCTAATTTGTTGTTAAGTTCGATCAGGGAGCGGGAATTTAGTATTTAATGTGATGATCAGAAAGATGAAATTTGATTTATATACGGAAATATTTATATTTGAAGTTTACTTTCGAGCAAGATGAATGAAATATTTTACTTTCATAATCAAATGCGGTTAAATAATGAATTAATGTATTGAATTTCCGTTCTAACAACGCCAATACACGTAACTGCAAACTTGACAAGCATGCATGTGCAATCTTTTTGTACGTACAAGCAAACTGAAGCGTCTGTAGGAGAATTTTGCGCAAGCATTTTAATTGTGCAAGCCGCTTGATGCTCGATTGCACAAGCATATTTGCGCAAGCACAACTTTCAGCCATTTTATAGACGTATTGATATTTATTTAATATATATTAATTCATTAAAAATTTAAATATTAATATTTATTGTGTCTCTGTTTAAAGCAAGTGAGTATTTCTTGTTATCTACGAAAGTTTGACATTTTTAGGTTAATTTTCGGCATAAGCTATTTCTTGCATAAGCATGATTGTGTCGGGTGCATGCTGGTACAAAAAGATTGCACATGCAGATTTGTCAAGTGTGCAGTTACGTGTGTAACTGCCTTTAGCCTATTTAAAAATTGGCGCTCAATATGACACGAATTTTGAGACATATTGCATTCAATGGAGCACATTTAGTGAACAAATAATAACAGAAGCACAGATTATTCAATAAATTTTCGATATTTTTAAGTTTGTTTTTCAGAATTAGGAAAAAAGATATTAAAATAAATAACAGTTGTTTACGGGATGGAATAGAAAAGAAATACAAAGAAACTCTTGTATTGAGATAATTTTCCTAAATAATAATTAGATAAAAAAAAAGGATGAAATTAAGTCTTTTAAATGGGAAGAAATTTAATCTTCTGCTCTCCATCTGTTCTATTTTTATGTAATTGTTAAAAAATAAAAATAAAAAAATGCTCTATATGCACAAAAAGATAAGAGGTCAATTCTAGCCTCCCTCTCTCATAAAAGAAGACTGAGAAAGGCAATAAATTATTACGTAAGTAGGGTATCAAATTTGCTTACTTATGCTAACAAAGGGAAGGGAATAAATAGTGAAAAAAAATTGAATGATTTTTAGTAGAAATAAAAAATTTGATTATTTTGCTTAACAGAAGAGATTTCTAAAATAGCTAAAAATTTGTTTACATTTAGAAGAATTAATATTGTTTGACGGTCAAAATTTTATCAAAGTATACAATGGTTCAGATTTTAGGGAATTCAAAAAATGTGTACTAAAGTTTGATTGCACTGTATATTTACCTACAACCAGAAAAAACTTAAAAGTTAGCAAAAAAACAAAATTGTTTATGATGATGTGGTATATGGGCATCCAAGGCGAAAAATATAATAAAAAAAAGAATAATTTCGAGTGGCGTTAGTTACTTCTATAGTAAAATATATTAATAAATAACGTATGTATATGTATACCAAATATTTGGTAGACAATGTAGCCTAATTAAAAAAAAAAACTCTTTGAATATGAAGTGAGACCTCTACTTCTAAGAATTAATCCTATAAATTCTTTCTACAAAAAGAGAAATTTATTTAAAAATTTCGCAAGGGTCTTGTAAGCCAGACATGGCACCCTATAGAGGCACTTTGAGAAACTCTGATTTAAAATGCAATTTTTTGCATGTTTTAGGAACAACTTGAAAAAAGTTATTTATTTATTTATTTAACACAGTGATCTATCTCTCTCAAATGACAAAAAAAAAAAATCTACAACACAAACATTTTAAAAAGGAACTATGTTTTTGTAAATAAATATAAAAAAATATGATGTTTAATTCATTTTTTTTTTTAATTAAAATACCAAAAACAGGTGTTTTCCATTGATTTTAATACATAAACATGTGATTTTTTCTACAACCCTTTTGTCTTGACCGATGGACATTAATTAAATCACTGTTGGGATCTAGTTTTAGGATTTGGCGAATAAAATCGTATTCCTAGAAGAAATAAAGCAAGCTTTGTTATGTTAATGGCAAGCAAGCGGGGGAGGGCTCCGCCCCCTGGACCACCCCCGGTCAAGTGAGTATGGGATTCCTTGACCATAAAAGGCGGGCCTTTTGCCCATTCGACTTCTAAACACGTCCTTATGATAATAATGCCAAGATCAACTCCCCCGTCCGTCTCCCTGAATACCCAGCATAAGACCTAATTAGCAAAAACAAAAACAATAATAATAATTAATCTACCTATTTCAATTTGTCCCTGATTTGTCAATAATCTATCAAAATGAATGGAATATAATGGAATAAATAAATTCCCATCCGGCCCCGAAGTTATTTATTCTTTTCGTAAATGAGATTGAATATCATTAAAGGGAAAACATTGTCTAATTAAAATACATGTAATGAATAAATAAATAAGTAACGGACTCGAAGACAATCCAATTAAATGGAAGATATTTTATTTTTTGAAATGTAAGAGATAGAGAGAGAGGAATTTGATTTATTGGCCTCTATGGAAATTGAAAAAAGTCCCAAACTAAGAGAAGATTTATTACTTTTATTAATAAATAATTAAAGGATGGTTTTAGAAAAATTTTTTAATGAATAATATAAATTTTTTTTTTTTTGGATCATTTGAGATATTAAAATTATTCTTTAACAAGCTGTTGATATATCAACCCAATGAAGTCATATTTTCATTTCATCTCCCAATATAAACTTAATGTTTTCAAGTCAATTAAGTATAGGCGTAACTACGATAGAAAGTGTCAAGAAGCTGACTGATCTCATCCAATCCGAATTCTAATCACCCTAATAATTGTGACGATACCTAATGGAAAAAGTTTTATTAATAATTTCAGTTTTAAGAAGATTGTGATTGGATTCGATCATGGTCATAGGTAACTTTGTGTTCATGAACGAAGACTGTATATTGGAAAATTATTACGATTTGCAATAATTGTACTGAGGATGATGTCAAGACACTCAAGTCGAAATAATTGCATTAAAACGGAGTAATAAACGAATTATTATGGCCGAAAGTCCTACAAAAATGAGATATAGTCGTTCCTAAAAACCCCAAACCCCAAATGGGGTAACATTTTTTTTAAATTGAAAATTTTCTTATTGAAGATCAAATAGAACTTTATTTTTATTAAATATGGAAGGAGATAAATAAATCAAAAAAGAGAACAAAGTTGTAATACTTTCTGCTCCTCATATCACAACATACACTCTTTTTCCTTTTGGTTTTTTATAATAATTAAATTAAATTTCCGAGTTTGATAATGTGATGTTGTCGTAGTTTTCATTTTCTTAAATAAAGAATCCAGTCGCGAGGTATGAAATTTTTCTAAATTTTATAGTAGACCTATTAGTTAAAATTAAAAAAAAAAGGGCCTGAGTCTAAATGATCTCAAGTGTTGAAAAAGTCTTTAATAAATTTCCCTTTGACCTATGGCGAAGGCATAAATAAAAAATCTGGCGTGGTAATATCTGGTGGCAAAACCGGAGTAGTTTTATGCTTTTGAAAAACGTGATAGGTCCAATAATATTCGGACTTTAATAAACACTGTACAATGGAATGGAAACTTAAAAAAGTAAAAAATGGTCTGTGAAAAATTACAAAAAATGGACTTATCATGTTTTTTTCGTGTGCTCTTCACTTATTTATATTTTGAGTGGTTCAAACAATTTTGAGGACAAAACGAGTATATACTGTGAGATGAATTTCCAAAATCGTTAGAGCAAATTTTGAGAAAATACTGAAAAAGTGCATCAGTAAAGTACTAGTACTCTTTGGCGGATTATGTTCAAAAGCTTCGTGTAACGTGCCAGAGAGGTGCCTAACTTGAATATAAAATTTCAACCTCCTAGCTCTTTTCGTTTTTGAGCTTTTTAATAAATGGTAATTTTTACCAGGTCTGACTGTCTTTCTATATGCGATTGCAATTTTATATTTAAATTAAGCACCACCGTGGCAAACAACACAAAATTTTTGAATTAAATCGGTCAAAGTGCACTTGCACTTTACTGAAGCACTCTTTTGCGCGGCTTACAGTAGGATGATTTGGCAGAATTCGTCACGTAACGTAACAAAAATGCGTTACAGCGCTCGAGCGCCGGCGAAGGAATGCGAGGCTAGCCGAGGCCACGCCTATCCCCTACCGAATCTAGAGATTTCTCTTTCTATATTAAATTACATTAGGAGTTGAAGAAAAGGCGTGAGGAACTTCGTTCCTGGCGGGGGTCTCACGATACATGTTTGCTTTTTATGTTCTCAAAATCTGTTTTAACGATTTTGATTAGAATTCATTATCCCTCTCTTTTCTCTTATTCTTAAAATTGTGTCGGTCAAATATTTCTCCAGAAAAGAAAAAAATCGACAATTTAACTGGAAATAATGCATATTGTATGTATGAAGACAATATCAGTATTTATGTCTAATGATCCTACAAGTAAAGAGGGAATTCCTGGAAAAAGGGAGGTGATTCTCTCCTAATACTTGACGCTATCTCTCAACTACAATTAACCAATTGAGATATCTCTCGTCATGCATCTCGGAGGCTCGGAGGCCATGACTTGGGAATTAGCAATTTATTATTTTGTCATTAGGGGCTTAAATATATACGTAGACGATTGTAAATGTCGCTCCCTCTCTCACTCGCTCAGATTGAGTATTTTATTTATGTGATCCTAATTTTCCTCCCATCAGTAAACGACCCGGGTAATTAAAAGTAAACAAAATCATTTTATAATTACGGATTTTCATATTTAAAAAAAATGCAATTAATAAATCATCAATTCATTCATATTAAGTATAAATATTTATGATATATAAATTAACATATAAAAGGGAGTAAAAATTTACCGCCTAATTCATAAAAGAGTATTTGAAAAGCTTTTTAACTAATCAATTGTTAAACGATAATATGTATTTAAGGAAACTTTCTATTCATAAACACATTTAAACTGTAGATTAACTAATATGAAATTTAAGAATATTAAGATTGGCAACATGGCAAAAACCTACGTCATTTTACAAAATTCGTTGCATTAAGCTGACATCTGGCGGAGATTGAGAAATATATTTATATGTCAAACTAATTTGTTTTGATCGTTTTTAATAAGATCCTTATAGAATTAATACAAATAATTGGACAAATCAACATTATTGACATTTAAATGAATATGGAAAAATAAGAAAAATTTAATATTATGAAAAATAAGAAAAAGAAGCCAAAATTTGACTGAGTAAGAAAAGATAAATATTTTTGCCAAAGCCACTGCTTTTGGTTTATTTTAATAAAAAAAAATTTATTTCAGCAATTACTTATGTGTTTAAATTAAAACAAAATAAAAAACAGATTTGAACTCGAGTAAAGAAAAACAGACAAAATGAAAATAAATAAATATAAATGTCAGAGGTTAGTTTTTTCAAAATATTACTTTTTCAATAAATCATTTAATTCCATTTGGACTAGATACTAATAAGCACACCCCTTTTTTCAGTTTCAATGCATTCTCCAAAGGAACTGAAAGGAATTTAAATCAATTAAAAGCCATAAAAATAAGCTAAATAAAAATACATTTGTATAATAATTACTTAATTTTGATTTAATGAAAATTAAATATGTTTAAATATCAAATATCAATCAATCAATTAAATATGTTTGAATTTCTATCAAATATTGAAACTCAAATGTATTGTAACTAATAATAGTAACAGATTATAAGATCTTAAAGGATTTTTTCTTTTTTTAAATAATTTTCTTCCAGGCATAATCCTTTTATCTATTTGATAGGCCATATTCAGGGCCGCAGACGGGGGGGGGGGGGCTATAACCCCGAGGCCCGGGCCCTTTGCGCTCCAACCTTAAAATTCTAATAAAAAATAATTTTGATAGTTAAAATTTCAATTAAAAAAAAATCATTTTCTTGAATATTTTTCCCTGAAGGGGCCCGGGCCCTTTAAGCTCAAAAAACTCGCTTTTTTTCCTGGAGGATGCCTGGGCCCTTTAAGCTCAAATCTCAAAATTTCAATAAAGAAAATCATTTTTTGCACATTTTTTCCAGTGGGGGCCCGGGCTCCGGGCCCTTTAAGCTCAAAGCAAGTAATATTTTTTCACGTCTCAGGATAGCTAAAAACGCAGATTTCAGTGTCTAATTTTCAAAAAATTTTCCATACCCTCAGACCAACCCGGAAGTCGTCTGTTCGGTTTTGGCCTCAATAAATTATGGTAACCCTATGATTAGAAAATTTTGAAAAATTTTTAAATAACTTTTTTATTTAAATAAATATTGTAAGCTAAGCTTATGTATAACTGTTTTAAAAATTGTGTAAAAAATTTTTGGCATGAAGGCCACAATAGCCTTTTACATACCTAAAAAATCTTAATGGGTGAGGGGGGGGGGGGCCGTATTATTAAGTAGCCCCGGGGCCCGTCAAGTCTGTCTGCGGCCCTGGCCATATTCATAATATTGCATATTGTATTTATCGTTTCAATACTTTGCATTATTCTGAAAATATTAATTCATCAAGATTAATAATTTGTTCATGAAAAAACATATAATACATTTGAATATTTACTTCCGTTTATTTTTATTAAAAGCCTATGATATTATAGGCTATTTCAAATGTCAAGTTGTTGTGATCGAAAATTTTGAGGTTACAAAATGTTTATTAGTGAGCTTAAACAAGGGGTCTCGCCTGTCTAGTTAAAATAGGAATTTAAACAAGTATTTAGGCCTAAAATATGTTTATGAATTAAGATTTTGCTAAAATGCTTTTCAAATTCTCTTTAAACATTGTTTAAGGTTTTATGAATTAAGCGGTTAATTATTAAATTTTAATTAATCTTTTATTCAAGATAATAAAGTTATTTTATAAAAAAAAATTTAACGATGTAATATCTAGAGAAATGAAATTACTGTGTATAAAATATTCAGTATTCAAGCATCGCTCTGAGGTGGACTTGGACAGAGGGGGCAAGGGGCATTTTTATCTACTCTTGCCTACATATATATTAGGATGGTCCAAGTTTATAAATGGCTAAAAATAAAAATCCAAAATTTAAAAACACGTATGTTTGTTTTAAAAATTACCTGCAAAATGTTAGGTCGATTGGACAACGTTTATAAAAAAAAAAAAAAATTGTTTCACACGACGAGATTCGAACTCGAGATCTCACGTTTAAATAGAATTAACGCTACCATCTAGCCACCGAGGCTTTTCGAAATATGATTATTAGGAATGACTTTATAAGACATGCTGGGAAATCTTTAACATTTTTTTTTTTTTGACCAATGGTTGAGAAGCGCATCCTCTCGCTTTAACAAAAATTGTTTTTCATTAAGTATTAGACATACAAATCGGTGAGGGGAAGGCCATGCACTCCTCTTGTGAGGAAACTAAATATATGTCGACACACACAGAACTTTCAATTGCCAAAGTTAAGAACAAGTTGTGTGCTGTGCGAACAGTCCCACTAGATATTTTTCTCCTGTGAAGCGCATTTTATGGCTGGATTTAAAATTTAAACTTTTTTTTGGGAAGAGGGGCTCATATTAATTCATATAATGAATGGATTTTTACTAGGCCTATAAAAAATAAAAAATATTTAAAATAATTCAAGTCTCCCTAATAATTAAGTAGTTGTGATGATGGTCTGTGTGATTTAACCCGGATCACATAGAGAGACATCTGTTAGTCCCTTTAGGCACTCATTTGGAGCCGCCTTTTACTTGTAGGCTAGGGGTGGGCAAATTACCAAAAACTCTATTATTAGATAGATAATGATTAAGAATTTTAAAACTAAAAGGAAGTTTTAAATTAGAATAGAAAACGAATTTTATTATTATAAATAAATAGTGAACTTCAATCTGAATTAATATTATAAATCAAATGTTTTATAAAAAATCTGGTGTGACTGGTCGCACAGCACACAACTTGCTCTTACCTTCAGTAATCAAAAGTTGTGTTCTGTGCTTGTCCCACCAGATTTTAGTGTCGACATATATTTAGATTCCGACAGTACGATACAATCGATTTTCAAGATGTAAAATTTATAAGTATGGGAAAATATTTATATTTTGTTACCATGGCAACCATTTCTCCTATCTTTCCTATGAAATACAAGAGTAAAGTGGTCTTCATAAGATTTCAATGCCAAAATGAGAATATACATTTTAAAGAACATCTAAAAAATAATTGATTTTTGAATTTTAATTAAAATCGTTTGAGTTAATTTTGAGAAAATCGAAAAAAAACTGAAAAAGTGCATCAGTAAAGTACTAGTACTCCTTGGCCGATTTTGTTCAAAAGCTTCGTGTCACGTCCCCATGGTGCCTAACTTAAAAATAAAATTTCAACTTCCTAGCTCTTTTCTTTCTTGAGATATTTTGTTCACAGACATACAGACACATAGACCATGTTGCCAAAACCACTTTTTTGGATTCAGGGGATCTTAAAAAGTGTATATCCATCAAAATCTCGACATCGAATTTTTGACAAGAATCCAATACTTTTTCTCTCTATATATTAACATATATAGGTAAGAAAAAGTAAAAAGTTCTTCTTGTTTGGATTACTAAGGATCTTAAGGAATGAATGATCGAAATTTTATTTAAAAAAGAGTTTCGAATAGGCCTAAGTAATTTCTTTTTAATAATATATCTATGTTGGTCACATAAGTTCTTAAAAATTGAGTTTTTCGACCCAGTATTATTTTTAATTTCACTCTAATTATCCATAAATATAGTTTAGAGCAAAAATAATCTACCTAAAAATTACAGAAATTAACAAAAACGTTATTCAAGAGTTTACAATAAATAGCCGGAAAGACAAAGAGTTTCAAAAGAAGGACTTTTAAGGCATGCAAACGTAAAAAATAATAATTGTCATAGATGATGGGGAAAAAATCTGGTGTGACTGGTCGCACAGCACACAACTTTCTCTCACCTTCGGATTTTTTGTTTTGATTTTACTCAATATGTAGGATGTTATCTATTTCACGTCAGATTTTTTAACACTCCCTGTTAAAATACGTTCATTTTGTTGCAATTAATAGAATTAATTTCCTGGGTGAGTGCGAGATAATGACATTGAAAATAACGAAATAAATTGTAATCGAACGAAGAGAGTTTCGGCCAATAAACCCGATTAATTATCTCTCAATCGAGAGGTGGCTGCCCTTTTTTCCACTCATTAGATTGCTGCTTCCTAGAGAGATCGCGTATGCATCGATAAATTCCAATCGAATTGAATATCCATTCTCAGGACGATTTACCGCCCCGTAAATCTATTTTCTAATTGGATCTAATCTGAATGTTAATTGCCAAACTAAAAATGGAAACGAGCCTATTGAATTCATTTCAAATGCTATTAGATATTTATTATTAGATACAAAATTAACTGGTACAGTTATTTCATTCGATTTAATTTTCAAAATTGTTAATAATTTGTCACCGTAATTTCTTCAAGAATTCTTTATTTAATATTGGAATTTTAATCAGGATAGGTGAAAAGAAGAAGAAAATTAGATCGGTAGTGTTAATGACTAAAATAAACTATGGTTAATCGAAAAATTGATTTAAATAAATTAATATTAAGAAAAATTTCTAATTATTTATTTTTAACATGCACCAAAAAGTTCAAATCCCTCTGAAACAACTCGTATGATTTATTCATTAAAAATAAATATTTGAAATAAATCTTATGTAGTATGAGTTGGCACTTGCTAATATAATGGCTTCCTGATTCCGACGACCAATTTTGGCGAATTAAATATATATATAAAGAAAAAGAGTAAAAAGTAAAAAAAAAAAATTCTTCTAAGAATCAATTAAGTTAATAGTTTTTGTTTATTTTTATCCAGGTGGCAAAACAATGAAGGTTAATTTTCGGAGAGAGGAGTTTTGTCAAATAAATGGAATTTTTTGAAGATACACAATGAAATAAATTTATTTAGAAAGCAGTGATAAGATTAGATAGAATAAAATAGTTTAATGTTGAGAAACTGGAGTGAACTGCGCATCATACAACTTCGGTAATCGAATGTATAATTGCCAAATTTGCACTGGGATTGAATATATGAAAATTCAAAAGGAGACAACAAAATTCAAAATAATATTTATAGGCTATATATAGAGATCATATTAATATGTTGGAAAAAAAACTGTAGGTTGTTGTAATTTTGGTCCAGTCAATATAGTGAAAATAGAGGTAGGGGGTTTTGGGAAAATATTCGGAAGATAATGAAATTTTTACAGGTTACTTGGGGATAATCTGGAATGTCTATTCTATGTGTTCAACCTCGAGAACACTGTGCTAACTTGGGGGGGGGTAAAAACCTCAAAAATTTTGAACTTTTTCAGTTTTTCTCATATATTTCGTAAACTAAGCTTATTTTGTCCACTAGAGTCCTATGCAAAGTTGTAGATCATTAAATTTGCTATATTTTGGTACATAAACCGAATTTGTAGACCAAATATTAACCAAGATTGAACAAAATTTTACATTTCGAGAAAATTTGTCTTTGACCGGCCGAATCTCGGTTAATATTGGGTCTACAAATTCGTATTATGTACCAAATTTTTAGAAAATCTAACGCCCTACAACTTTTGTTAGTACTATGCTGGAAAAATATGCTTAGTTTACGAGTTATAAGGAAAAAAGTGTCCAAAATCTTTGCTCCCCCCTCCACTCACAGTATCCCCCCTAGCACAGGGTCCTCGAGGTCGAAAACTTAGGATAGACCTAGAGTACTCTCAATTAACTTGTAAAAATTTCATTAACTTCGGAATATGTTCCAGGTAAAAAGTTATATCTGAAACTTTAAGATTCTTAGCGATTGACTTGTTTATAAACAAAACTTGTATTTTCAAACAGGTCACACCATTGCACTTTAAAATCGCATGTGCCTTTTTTTGTGAAATTTGGTGCAGTACTCGGGATGTATGCAAAATAGTCGAATTGTCTTCCAGAAAGCGCAAATCTCAAACCTCCACCCCCATGAAACCTTATAAGTAGCTTCTTGCAACTTCGTGTCTGTCCTTTTACGGTTAATTCCAGCTCCCGACTTTCAATTAATCGCTGAAACGTCACGGTTTGCAATGTCGACGATTTATCACACACCATCAAACTATTTAAATATCTAATTGTAAAGGCAAAGAAAGAATATGGCAATGTTTGCTCCGCATGAATATTAACCAAGTACCCTCTCTTTTATTTAGTACTGAAACTTTTAACACGTTCTAAAATATCTCTTATTGTCTCAACAATTTCCATAACATTTTAATTGTAGATTACATTTGTGAGTGTCCCTTTGGCGATAACGCCTCACTCACAATGAGATACCGAGCAGGAGATATACGCTAATTGCCACCAACACCTCCAATTAATTCATCACAGATTATGCGCAACACGACAAAGGTAATTACAATCCTCAAAACGGCTGTCCCGTCAAAGAGGCCGTTTTTCCCTCTGAAGGACAGTCGGTTAATATTTCTCTTTTCAAAAAGACCTTGAAGATATATAAACAGGGTGACCGTTTAAATCAGAGCAATAATGATTCGATTTACATATATGGACTAAGACAAAAGCTGCTATTATTTTCAACTCAAGGTGATCTAATTTTCATTTCTTGGTTAAAATTCTTTTATTCAGCTTATAAGGAATAATAAAAAATATTAAATAAAAATATTCTGAATAGAAAAATTGTATAATGTAATTAATAGCGAAAAAATGAACGTACAGCTGTATAAATTAATTTATATAAATAAAA
>JAKCPI010003114.1:0-26048 GCA_023213315.1 Euborellia annulipes
GAGTTATTACTAAATCTTAAATTAAGCGAATTTGAATTTTTAGACTCCTCCTAGAGTTTAAGGGGTTCAAGAGCGACGCGTTCTAAACGTAGTTTAGAAAAACGAACTATTATAATAAATTTTTCAATGCAGTTTTTTTTTTTTAATGAATTAAATTCATAAGAGATTATTGGGACATCGAGCTATAATATTTTTAATGGCTTATTAAAAAATTATCATAATTAATTTTTTTGTTATCAAGCAAATCCCAAAAAACTATCTGTCCCAATAATCTTTAATTTTTTTTTAATTTAAAAATGAATTTATTGTTATTATCAATCACATATTAATTAAGAAATTTTTAAAATAAGCTTACAAATTGTTAGATGATTTATTTAAAAACCAACTGTCAAATTAGTTAAGCATTCTTGCAATAGATGGCAGGCTAGTCTAACAGACGATATAGTATTAGCCTATATCTGGCCCCATATTTATATATTTTTATGCTTTTATAAAAGATACATAATATATAATAACATTTATAAAGTATTTATTGTTAAAGATCAATGAAAATCCACCAAATGCATTAAATATTATTAGCTACCATTCTGACATCTCTTGGCAAATTTTTGAATTACTTGATTTTTTGGGCATACTTTATGACACTCTACGCCATCTTATCGGGAAAAACATGCGTAACCACTTCGCTCCTATTCCGCCTTAAATTATTAAATTAAAATAGTAGGGATGAAAAAGTTGGCTCTGACTTTAAATCTTATATTATAAATAAATAAATATATCTGAGTTATAGAGTTTTTAAAAAGTCGACTTTCAGTAATGATTGATTCCAAAATCGAAATCGAATCGACTTTTCGAGCGCCTTTTCCATCCCTATAAGATAGTATATAAAATATTGATAAACGAGAGAGAGGTCTGACTGAGGTGTGATTGTGCTTGTTGGTCTCAACAAGGGAACATAAGACAGGCAGTGCATAAAGCAAGCAATCGGTTTAGCGATCTTTGGGGGAGCGGGAACACGAGTCGAGGGTTGAGACATCGGAGAGTACAGTTGAGACGGAGACGAAGGATGTCGTCGTCCACGATGTTTGCGATGCACGCCGACTGATAGACACACCTGTCAAACCTGAGCGATGCACGAGGCTACATGCGAAACGGATACCTATACC
Source organism: Euborellia annulipes (assembly GCA_023213315.1). Lineage (NCBI taxonomy): Eukaryota > Metazoa > Arthropoda > Insecta > Dermaptera > Anisolabididae > Euborellia > Euborellia annulipes. The sequence continues at coordinate 1,167 of JAKCPI010003114.1, forward strand.
ACGCGGTTGGGGGACGGTGGATAGATACCTCCCATCCGGAACGGAATACACATTAGAAAATATTCAACAAAGAAATTACAATAAATAGTTCATCTATTGGGTGATTTGTAGGTGTCAAAGATTTTTGTAGAAATCTGCATTCTTTATTTATAGACAAATTTAAAAAAATTATATTAAAAACACAAAATATTTTTTTTTTTAATTTTCCTATATATCAGTATATAATGTTTCAACTAGAGCCAACGGTTGTTGGTTTAAATTTAATTAAAATTGATTTAAATTATGAAAATAATAATACAAGAGAAAATATTAATTAAATTCCTACTCCAACAGTGGCGCCATTTCAACTTTTTCTTGGGGGGGGGGGGGCAAATTTTTTCTTGGGGACAAACATTTTTTTTTCTTAAAATTTACTTACAAATGTGTACTCAAATTTGGCCAAAACATTTAATTTAATTAATTGTTTAATTTTGTACAGTTTGTATACTCGTAGATGTATTTTGGAGTATTTTATTTAGAATAATATGAAATTTTATAAAAATCAGAGCCCTTGGGGGGGCAAATGCTCCCCTGCCCCCCCAATGACGCCACTGTACTCCAAAGGTCCGAATCGTCATTCTTTGATAGTTATTTCTTCTTTCGTCTTTTCGGCATCTTAGGCCATATAGACTATTAACGGTACACTGTATTTTAAAAACGATAAATATCTGAGGTTCAAGGCATATTTATTTATACAATTTGGTCTATAGGTCTATATTGGTCTATTAGGCCTATACAAATGATTCAAATAAATTCATTGGACTACCTGGGATCCGAACCCGCGTCCCTACAGGGAGATAGATAATAAAATAAAATTTAAAAATGAGATCAGCGACAGGAGATCGCAACCATGAATGAGTAGTTTCTCCACCAAACCTGAAGATGGTCCAATAAAGTTAGACTGAAACTTTGTAAATTGGGAGTTTGATTGGCTGGGAGACTACTCATTTCTGACTGCCACCTCCTGTCGATGATCTCCTACTCCATTTTTCCACGCCCGAGAATTTAAAAATGGTTTAAGGGGATGTTCGCGGTTTTGAGTTAAATCCTATTTTTATCCTAAGTTTTATTCAAAAATATCAATCTTTTTTTTCGGTTATGCCATTTTTAAAAAACAGCAATTAATTTGAGAAATATGTATTTTGTAGACGTTTTGTCCCAATGGCGTGTGGCTAAACGGGCAAAAAAAAAACAGGAGAAAACAGCATTGATGATCTTAAAAAAGGTAGGTTTTTGACATCCCTAGAATTTTTGAAATTTTGCTCCACGGATGTTCCCTAGAAACGCTACTTTCAAAATTCCCTTTATTTTCTAAATACTCAGGTAAGAAGACAAATTTATTTGATCTTTTTAAGAACCAAAAGCAGCTGAACGTGTTATTTAACCTGTCAGCAATAGGTTCCAAGTGGAATTCTTTGATTTCCCTCACTATATTTACATTTACATTGCCATCTCTCTAGATAGTTGAGTTGGTTTTACCTGCTCTTCTGACAGAATTTATGGCAAGAATCAGTACATTAATCACATTAAAAAATACCTTTGAAGAGGTCATTTTAGTAGGTAGAGATTTTCCGATCAACCTATGTATTTATTCCCCCTCTCCCCCATGATTATGATGCCATATTTCACAATGTAACATAAGGAATAAAAAAAAATGTGGTCTCTTATTACAATCAGTGCTGATGATCATCATCATTTAATATTTAATATTTATTGTTTGTTTGAAAAAATACTCTTCAAAAAAAAAAAAAAGAGACAAGAGATAAGCAATCTGCTCGCTCTCCTATTTACCATTTCGAAAAGGAGGGGGGGGGGGGTATTTAAATATTTATAAATGGATGGCTTTGAATTGTGACAAATGTTTGTTGTGGGTTGCTTTTTGTCTAATTTGTATGGAGTACCAGAGGCTGCCTCTTTGTAACTCGCTTTGATGTCGGAGAGGTCATTTTTACGGCATCGACACGTGAAAATTTTTATAAATTTACTTAGAATATAAAAGAGTAGAATTTTAAATTTTTATTCGATCTTAATGGATTTTTATTCAGCATGATTTATGAGCAAATAAATATTATAACAAAATCTGAATGTTGGATTTGAAATTTGCTTCTAAATTAAAACAACACCTATCCAAAAGTCAATGGTTTCTTCCCGTTGTCAGCGATAAAATTTATTTAAATTATATTCATTTTTTGATGACATGATTAAATCATGAATATATTTGTTATAAAACAAATTTTTCACAAAAGTTTGTGCATGTCATAATTAATATGTAAATTATTAACCTGTAGAAGCTAAAAACGAACCGGTTAAACAAATATAATTATTGAATTTTTTTAGTTTGATGAATAATTAAAAAAATTCAATTAATATTGGATGAATTTCGTTAAACCCTCAAAAAGAAATTTCTCGTTTTCTCCCGTGCATTGTGCACAAAGCCACGCACCATACCCATTCGCTGATATCTATAAGGAATGAACAGTGCAAATTTATTTTTGGAATACCCCCAACGGGAAGGGAAGTCCGGGGGCCTTCCCCGGAAAATCTTTTTAAATTTTATATATTTAGAAGTATTTTTAGACAACCTAAATATTCCTGAAATATTAATTTTAAACTTGTACCCGTTGGTTCTAGTTGAAACATTATGCTTTAATAGGGGAATTAAATTAATGTATGATACACAAGGTTTTTTGTTTCAATGATTTATTTATTTAACATTAACTAAATCATTGAAACAAAAAAACCTTGTGTATCATACATGAATTTAATTCTCCTATTAAATCCTGAAAGAGTTGTGCTAAAACTCTAGATATTTGACAACTATTACTTGTAGGATTTCGGTCCCTTAGATACAGTGGCGTAGCGAGCTTAACACGCGCCCGAGGCACTATACCTTTTTAGCGCCCCCCCCCCATTCGAAAACCATATAATAAAAATATTCAAAATTATTATATTACACTGGCACTAAATTTAAAATATATTTTCCAGAAATCAATTATAATAAAAATAAAAATTATCCAGCAATTTTTTGTTTAACGGACCATTTGGCGCCTCTTTGTGAGTAGCGCCCGGGGCATGATGACCCCCCTTGCCCCCTCTCACTACGCCACTGCTTAGATACGCCCCCTGGGAACTCTCTACTCGTGACGATAACCAGTATTAAATGATTTATTTAATGTCCATCTAACGATGACGTAAGATAAAATAATAAAAGTAAATAAAAATGTAATAAATAAATAATAACAGCTAAGCAAAGGAGATTAGCTGCATTTCTTTTCTTAGATTTGCAGATATAAGAGAGAAAAATATTACGTTTCGTAAGACCTTGTACTTAGTCTGCACATAGAAAATAAAAATCAATGTAAAGGTTAAAGGAACAATTAAACCGAGAATTTGAAAAGGAGAAATCAAGGTTTATGAAACCAGTAGTCTGTACTTGAAATTATAAAAATAAATAGCTACTGGATGGCCAGAGAGGGGGGAGCGAGGAGAGGTCGGGGTTTACACCTGTTGGACAAGAACAGGTGGCGGGGGCGCAAAGGAACACCCGGAGGGGTGCTTTTGTGTGCAAATCTACCCGATTATGCAGTCGCGAAATTAGCATTTCAAACTTCCTTACGAGAGACCATGCTAAACAAACAGACGACAACCACTGTGCTTCGGATAATGTACTTGAAGATAGAGTCAACATACTCACAGAAAATACATAAATTATAGATGGAATCCGGAACTTTTTCAAGAGAAAAAAAAATTGGGTTTTTTTTTGTAACTGTTTAAATACAGTAGAAATTTTTATTAAATTTAAGAGGAAGATTTAGTCACGCATAGTTTTATAGTATTTTTTAAACATAAAATATGTTTATGGTCGGATATTCTATTTCTCTATTTGCAATGGTTAGAGTAGAGGTTCTCAAAATGAGGGAGAGGGTGATGATCTACAGAGGATAAATGAACAAATTTTTTACTCCAAATTTAAATTTCTAATGCGCTAAAATTAAAATAAAACATAATTCGGAGTTACTGATGATGTCAGAAATTAGGAAGATCAAGTACTGGAGCAGCAAAAAACAAAACCTTTGGATGCCAAATTCCGAAGGGGACGTTTCGGACGAAATCCTTACAAGAATTATTTTTTAGATGCTCTTTAAAATGTATATTCTCATTTTGCCATTGAAATCTTTTGAAGACCACTTTACTCTTGTTCTCCATAGGAAAGATAGGAGAAATGGTGGCTATGGTAACAAAATATAAATATTTTCCCATACTTATAAATTTTACATCTTAAGGGGGATCCACACTTGTAAATATTTTCGTGTGCGACACACGAAATCGACACAATATATGTGCCGCACAGGTCTTCACTTGTTAATTTACGGCGAAAATATTTACAAGTGTTTAAATTCAAATGTAACGTACTGTAAGAAACTAAATATGTCGACACAAAAAATCTGGTGTGACAAGCACAGAACACAACTTTCTCTTGCCGAAGAGTAAGATCTGTTCGTCCAGTCGCACCAGATTTTTATATTTTTTATGCCCCCGGGTCTCTGCGCCCCTTGACCTCCAGTGCCCCCCCCCCTTCCTCGCATTGCGGGGGTGTTATTTACGCCCCTGATATCAGGTAAGCTCATAAGTACTGAAGATTGCAAATAAATTTAATCCAAAACATCTTCTTCATGCATTAAGCATTCATAGGCTTTGTTTTTTTGCTGCACCTGTACTTGCTCTTCTTCATTATTATAAAACATATATAAGGCCTAGAACTAATTATAATAGCAGTGTTTTTGTAAAGTGTTTATTTATATTAGTGTTATTTGTATGCTGATTGTTTTTATATCAATGAGCAATGTTAAAGCAAAAACCAAAATTCTAATGAAAATAATAGAACAAAAAAAAAAAAGTTTGTTTTGAGATATTCTCATCTAACATACAATATTATAGGGCACAAAATCCTAGACAGAAACTGTAGTGGGGAATGCAAAAGTTTGAGAACCACTGGGTTTTGGGTGGTATCCTCAAAAGCATACCAAAAGTTTTTTTTTAAATAATGTATGATGACTTGAAATCAGATATTTAAAAAAATAATTGTTTGGCGCCTTATCCTCTCAAAAATTAATTAATATTTATCCATAACTCATTGGTTTCTAAAGAATAGAGATAACGTGTATATAATTGAAATTTTACGACCCACAGGTTTCTTATTTAAATGCAAAAATATGTGATTATATATCGTACATAAGAAGATCGGAGTCGGTGTCGAAACTAATTCTGAAATTGATAGTATTTTTAAAGAACCCTATTTGTATTTATTTATGACCTCATAATTTATTTCCTCTTTACTATTATGATAAAATTTAACATTTTTATTTATTAACAGTTGTTTGTTTCCATATTAACATAGCATTTATATTCAGAATTTAATTATTTTCCCGATTTAAATATGAATGAAAAAAAAAAAAAAAAACGTTACGGTTTTTATTAATTATAATTTACACAAAAATTAATTTTAGATAGGATGTATGATGTGTGTGTATTATATTCGTGGGGGGGGGGAGATGTTTTCTTAATTAAGAGAGAAGAGATCGTGGGAATATCAGAGTGAATGCATGAATGTGGTCCAGAACTGTTGCGGAGGCGAGGCCATCAATTCCGGATTCATCAAAGTGTCGCAGACCGTCCGACGGCCAGCAGCATCCAACATCCAGCATCCCTGGACCCCGATAACATCGCCGCCAGCCGCCACAAATCAGATTAAGATACAGGCTCATTTGTATAAAACCATTTGTCCTGCCGTTCCTATTATGATCAAATCCTTTTGAGTTATACAAGAGAGGTAAAAAAAAAAATCACCGTGCGGTACACAACGTTCTATTTTTTGTTTATAAAAAAAATAATTGAAATAAATAGTTTAGGATCGTGTCAACGAAATATAGAAAAATACCCAATAGGCCAATAGTAGGATTATTGGTAAAATCTGTAAATCATCTCACCAATAATGAATAATATTTAACATTCTGGCGTATAAGTCAAAAATCAAATGGACGATGTTATGCATGAGGGAATAAAGCGCCATTATGATCGAAATTGAGATAAGTCCACCATCTTGTAGGGAAAAAGAAGATCTACTTCTTTATTTAAATCATAACATTAGTACTCTGTTTGTATAAACCAAGAAAAAAAGTCATTTCTATTGGTTTTGTTTACAATCGTGCAAATAAAATGCCCCTTAGATTTAGATTAATGGCGCTTGGTTCCTTCATGCATAACATCATCCAAATAATATTTTCTATATATAAGTTTGAATATTTTGTATTTTGATAATAAATTTAAGATCGTTTATTAAAGCTATTGTGGTTTGTATAATTATTATTAAGGGAGTTTTTAATTATATAACACATTTTGTTATTAATTATTAAAATTATAAATAAATACTCTACAAAAACTGACTAATTATCAATCGTTTTCAAGAACCGTGCGCTTGCTCTGACTCAAACAACTAACCTCTAAGGGACAACCAAGTGAAGCCAGTAACATATTGTATGCTAACTTGGTTGAATATATGCATTTTACTCATTGGATATAAAATGATACTAACTTCACGTAAGTTACGTGTCACGTAGAGGTTAGTTCGCTTGAGTCGAAGCAAGCGCACAGAACTTGAAAACGACTGCAGTCGAAACGTTGTACAGTATTTATATCTTTAATAAATAATTAATACAAAATGGGTTCTATAATTAAAAACTGCCGTAATAATAAATTTAAGATTACTAGCATATACAAATTAGAAAGCAATCAATTTTGGAAAAACAAATACATTCACCATCTTCACGTGTAATCCTTTTTTTAAATATTTAAATAAACATCAAAGATTTCCATTTTTCTAAAACATTCAAAACACGTCTGTTTAATCAGCTGATCTGAATTAATCTTTTTGACAGATAGGCTCCTTATCTGTTTGTGTGTTCACATGAAGGAAGGACGAATTCAACAATGATTAGCAATGATGTGTCGGCTACGAACTTTTGGAATGGCCTATATCTGGGACCTATATATTTTTTCAGGAGAGGGGAGGGGGAGAGCTTATATTTAAAGATTCCAAGGACCCCGAGCCCTCTTAGAAGAAAAAGATTCATTTTTTTTTTTTTTAATTCATTGATTAATTTTTGTTTAAAGTATTTTTAGACATCTGAGAACATTTATACCGTTTCTCTATTTATTTCAATCGATTGTTATATTTCCTAGTAGGATCTCGTCACTGTTATTTATTTTTTAAGAAATTCGGGGAAAAGGATGATATTATAATCGTCATCATATAAGTATCTTTAAGAAAGGAAAATAATGAAATATAGAAATTTATCTGAATAACTTGTAATTGGAGATAATTGAAAACATAATGATTGATCCCCATTATCCTTCTACTTAGTTAATCCATCCCCGAATCAGAAAAGTTCTCTTAGTATTACCTGAAGTCAAATGCAAAGTGAACAAACGAAATATCGTATTTTCAATTTCATTAAATAAATAAACACGGTTTAAAACTGAATAATGTGTTTTATCTTATCCAACGTCTTCTCTTAAAAATCCCCATTCAATTTCTCTGCAGCCTATCTTCCGATCTACTTGCTTTTTTTTAACTTGTCAATTTAGAACTGTGTGAAAAAAAACATTCAGCAGCATTCAAATGAATTCCATTTGTGTAATTCTAAACCTAAGATGATCTTTAAAAAAAAATATTTAGTCGTGAGATTTAAATAAGAAAACGTTTAATCGAAATATAATCAAATTTGAAATTTGAAAACTGCAAAGTGTAAAGGCGGCTACACACATAACTGCAAACTTGACAAGCATGCATGTGCAATCTTTTTGTACAAGCAAACTGTAGGAGAATTTTGCGCAAGCATTTTAAATTATGCAAGCCGCTTGATGCTCGATTGAATTTTAATCATGCACAAGCATATTTACTCAAGCAAAACTTTCAGCCATTTTATAAAAGTCTTGATATTTGATATTTATTTAATATACAGTGTATATTAATTCCTTACAATATAAATATTAATATTTATTGTGTCTCTGTTTAAAGCAAGTGAGTATTTCTTGTCATCTTCGAATAAATAATCTTCCGAGTTTGACATTTTAAGGTTAATTTTCGGCATAAGCTGTTCCTTGCACAAGCATGCTTGTGCCGAAGGGAATTTGAGCATGCTGGTACAAAAAGATTGCACATGCATGCTTGTCAAGTGTGCAGTTCGCCTTAAGAGAGATGGAAAGCCACGCCAATTGCATGCTTCTGATTAAGTCACAATTATATTTAAATCACCCAATTGAATCTATTTAAAAAAAAAAAAAACTTTGAATAAAGAGAAAATCAAATAAATTTTTTTTTAATATTAATCTATTAATTAGTTACAATTAGTTATTTTTATAACTATTACTTATTTTTTTAATATAATTAATTAATCAAGAAATGAAGTCAGCTGCAACACATAAACACAGACACGCATACAAATACGGCTTTAAAAATGTGCTCTATAACTCACTCGATTTTATATTCCATAAAATAAAAAAAAAAAAAAAAATTCTTCAAGCCTGTTTAATATTTATTTAAAAGTTATAGTTAATTTTATAACGCCCAGTTTTCTCCGAAGAAGTCAACTCTTGGACTTCAATTTGCATTTGTGAGTATCTGACTAGGAAATCACTATTTTTTTTTTTCTTTTTTGTTTAAAAAAAATTATTGCTTGTAATATTCTTTCCATATTCAAGTAACTTGTTAATTAGAAGAGAAGAAAAATGTCAAAAGATGTGATGCTCACACTTTTCTTCTTTCTACAGTTGAATAAATTAGCTTAATAATAAATTTTGTCGTTGTCTAGTCATTTCAAAGCTACAAGTAAACGAAAATAATTTTAAAGAGTAGAATCCCTTAAATTTATCAGTCAAGGGTTTTTAAATTTTTGATTCAACTCAGGACTATAGATAAAAAGTGACCTGTGCAAGCGTATCGATGGACGGCAGGCAATAGTCCTAATAAGCGGGGTGTTAGACCTTGGGATTTACGATATCAGATCAAGGAAAAAGAGCAATCCTCTATTCTATTACACAATTTTGCCAAAAATGACATCTTTTTGTTATGGGGAGATACAAAATTTGAAAATTAGTAATATCAAAAAATAGTTCACACCCCCCCCCCCCCCAAGAAAAATGCAAATTCTGCAATTTAGAATTCATACGAAGGCCTACAAACCTGCTTCCAGGAATGTGGGGTGAAAGAAGATTATAAAAGGACAAACCCGAAATCTCTTGGGAGGATTCTCCGATTCGAAGTCTGAATCAGAACTCTGCAAATTTTATCAAAAACAACCAGGACACGCAGCCGAATCAGTTTAACTAATATACCTATAGATCTGAGGAAGAATTTCAAGCCTAAAGAGGTGAGACCAGCAAAGTCTTCCTCTACCGTCGCAAGAGACTTGTGTCAAAGCTGGCGACCTACGATATCTGAATAAGATGATTACAGTGAAGGAAGAAAAGCCCTGAATAAAGACTAGACTAAAAAAGAGAAGTAATAACGAGTGATTAATACAGCACATACTTGTTCTAATTGTTAGTAAAATCGGCGCCTAAATATTTAAATAGTAGTCCCCTGCCTTCAAAAAGCCTCTGTTTTGAATAGACTAACAAAAACAAATAGACGTTTTTGATCCTGTTGTTCTTTAGAGTTTCTGTAAAATAAATTCCTTGTCTGGCTTTTGTACAGAGATCAAAATTAAAGAAGAGAGAAGGAGAATAAATAAAAGAAATTTTGATATTATGTTTTCTTAGAATAAACTAGCATGACTTGCGTTTGAAACAGGATTCCAGGTTAACATATCACAAAAAAGTCTCACTCGCTCTTGCTTTAAAAAATACATTTTTGTTGCTCTGACCCATCGCACATCTCCTTATTTATACATGAATTTGATAAATAAAACAAAATTCCAATTTGTTAAATTGGTATAAAATAAAATTCAATAAAAATAAACAATTATTAATGGGATGATCTTGTACTTCATAGGATATAAAGCTCTGGTTATGCGTAAAAACAAAAACAATTTATTCATTATAATAGATCAATAATCGATCACAGTCGATTATAATAGACAGACGATTATTTATTTGAAAAAGGCGCACACCCATAGAAATGATCGAGGAGGAAGAATAAAAAAAGAAACAAATAACTTGCGGCAAAATTCATTCGCACCAAGATCACTATGATTAAGACAAGACAAGAAAAGGAATAAATTATGGATGGTGACCGCTGGAGGTAACTTTGAAATAGTATGAGATAAAAAGAAAAATCAACCTAACAAATAACAATAAAAAAGGATTTTATCGATTTGATTTTACTTTCTCTTACCTATGAATATATATAGAGAGAAAAAATTGGATTCATGTCAAAAATTCGACGTTGAGGTTTTTATATACAAGTTTTGAGGTCCCTTCAAAAATCCAAAAAAGTGGTTTTCGCAACATGGTCTGTGTCTCTATGAAGAAAATATCTCAAGAACGAAAAGAGTTAGGTGGTTGAAATTTTATATTTAAGTTAGGTACCGTCCTGGGACGTGTCACTAAGCTTTTGAACAAAATAGGCCAAAAAGTACAAGTATTTTTCTTATGTACTGTTGGGTAATTACACTCTTTCAAATATTCCCTCTCTCGCCACCTGGCAGAATTTTTATAAACTAAGAAGTTCTAATGGTCTGCTCGGCGAAGAAAGAAGAAGACGCCAGGAGTCATATTTCAAATGCCAGGTGAGCCGCACGTATTTCAATTAAATATTTCTTAGTGCCTCATCATCTATATACGCGCTGTGACGATCCCTTTATATTATTTTTTATACAGTCCATTTAATCTGAGCTATCGATCATGTACTTTTCAGTTTTTTTCGATTTTCTCAAAATTCGCTAGAACGATTTTGTTTAAAATTCATAAATTACTTATTGTTTAGATCCTCTTTAAAGTGTATATTCTCATTTTGCCCTTGAAATCTTTTGAAGCACATTTTACTCTTGTACTTCATAGGATAGATATGAGAAATGGTTGCCATAAAAAGAGATATTTTGGCATTAAGCACAAGACAATTCTTTTGGATAATCAAAATAGATAATAAATGAAATTTTGAATTTATGTGTTGTAAATTACAACACGCAATTTATAGCTGTGAGGTTATATTAATAAGAGTGTAGCAAATGCGAGATGCAGCTGAGGTTTTTTTTTTATGTATCTGGTCATCGCATATTGTGTATATATTTATTATATAAGAGTTTGGCTCAACATTGTATAAAATACACTACGACACTCTCATAATGACTTTTCGTCAGCTCTGAAGATGGTTCAGACAGGGAACCGGAACGTCAAATAAAGAAAAAAACCTTAGCTGCATCTCTCATTTGCTACCTTCTTATTGATAAATATAAATTATAGTTCTAGTGCAATAATTGGGGATTTGGCTAATATCTAGTATAGAATCCCAAGACACGGGGACAAGTTTAAACAACTTGCAGGGATCTCGACCTAATTGTTTCCGTCCTTCGGTATGCAGTTCGGTTTCCTTCGATTAAAAAGAATTTAAAACAACTAGGGAATTCTCGGCTTCGGATCGGGAACGTTGAGTTCATGTCAAGAGAGAACTAGCCCACTGAAGGCTTTGGGACTCTATTCTAAAGATTAACCGGGGATTTAAAAAAAGTGCATCTATTCATTTTTCTTTTCTTTTGGACTGAAACGTCAGTCGAGAGGGAATAAAATAAAAATTAATAACTGCATTTTTCTCTTAAATTTTTATTCAATTCACTTTTTTATAAATTTTTGAATTATTCTAAAAGAAGAATGAAAAATTTTGTCCTCGTCCAGACATACAAAATTTTGAATCTCAACTTTTATATTATCCGGTTGATAAATAAAAAACCTTCATTTCAAATATTTGTATTTTAAATTAAAAAAATCGGAACTATAAATTTCGAAAATATAAATAATAATCCTTTATTTTAAAAATTTATTATTGAAAGTAAGCCCCAAGTTTATTTTTATTTCTTTCAATGACGACTTGTTTGAAAGAAATTTTTTTTTTTTTTTAACTGGTTATCTTGATCATTTTTGGTCTCAACGAGTATAAACCTGCCAAGAATGATTTTGATATCTCTTTCGGTATATGAAATATCGTAAAAAAGCGGAAGGTGAAAATAAAGGTTTTAGAAATGAGAATGAGGTCCGATATATAATTAAATTAAAAAAAATTTTTTATAGCTTTAAAAAAATATTTTTGTAGCTTTGATTTAATTTAATGTTCCATTTGATTAATAAAAATATAAATTACGATTAATTTATTTTTTTTTATTTTAATTAAGACTATAAAATTAAAATTTATATCTGGTTGGCCTTAAATGGAAATGATTGAACGGTAGGGTATTTTTATTTAGGGTACGATGTCATATGCCTCGCTCAAAAAAATTGATTGATTAAAATCTCGCTAATAAAAGCTTGATCTGTAAATTGCGTGCGAATCAGCTGACCTACGTGTGGCCCCCAAAAGCAACCTGTTGTGATCTTAACCGCTTCATGGGCAGTTTAACACGTCTCCTCTCTCACTCTCCCTTCAGACATTAATGATCGTCTTTTTTATTGGCTCCCCACCTTGCCTAATTTGTTGTTAAGTTCGATCAGGGAGCGGGAATTTAGTATTTAATGTGATGATCAGAAAGATGAAATTTGATTTATATACGGAAATATTTTTATTTGAAGTTTACTTTCAAGCAAGATGAAAGAAATATTTTAATTTCAGAATCAACGAAAGAGAAATGCGGTTAAATAATGAATTAATATATTGAATTTCCGTTCTAACAACGCCAATACACGTAACTGCAAACTTGACAAGCATGCATGTGCAATCTTTTTGTACAAGCAAACTGTAGCGTCTGTAGGAGAATTTTGCGCAAGCATTTTAATTGTGCAAGCCGCTTGATGCTCGATTGAATTTTAATCATGCACAAGCATATTTGCGCAAGCAAAACTCTCAGCCATTTTATAGACGTCTTGACATTATTTAATATATAATAATTCATTAAAAATTTCAATTTAAATATTAATATTTATTGTGTCTCTGTTTAAAACAAGTGAGGATTTCTTGTTATCTTCGAATAAATAAAATAAATTTGACATTTTTAGGTTAATTTTCCGCATAAGCTATTTCTTGGGAAAGCATGCTTGTGCCGTGTAAAAAATGTGTGCATGCTGGTACAAAAAGATTGTACATGCATACTTGTCAAGTGTGCAGTTATGTGTGTAGCTGCCTTTAGCCTATTTAAAAATTGACGCTCAAAATGACACGAATTTTGAGACATATTGCTTTCAATGGGGCATCCCACATTCAGTGAACAAATAATATCAGAGGCACAGATTATTCAATAAATTTTCGATATTTTTACGTTTGTTTTTCAGAATTAGGAAAAAAGATAATAAAATAAATAACAGTTGTTTACGGGATGGAATAGAAAAAAAAATACAAAGAAACTCTTGTATTGAGATAATTTTCCTAAATAATAATTAGATAAAAAAAAGGATGAAATTAAGTCTTCTAAATGGGAAGAAATTTAATATTCTGCTCTCCATCTGTTCTATTTTTATATAATTGTTAAAAAAAAAATAAAAAATGCTCTATATGCACAAAAAGATAAGAGGTCAATTCTAGCCTCCCTCTCTCAAAAAAAGAAGACTGAGAAAGGCAATCAATTATTACGTAAGGAGGGTATCAAATTTGCTTACTTTTGCTAACAAAGGGAAGGGGAGAAAAAAGTGAAAAAAAAATTGAAAGATTTTTAGTAGAAGTAAAAATTTGATTATTTTGCTTAACAAAAGAGATTTCTAAAATAGCTAAAAATTTGTTTACATTTAGAAGAATTAATATTGTTTGACCGTCAAAATTTTATCAAAGTATACAATAGTTGAGATTTGAGCGGGGAATTCAAAAAATGTGCACTAAAGTTTGATTGCACTGGATATTTACCTACAACCAGAAAAACTTAAAAGTTAGCAAAAAAACAAAAGTGTTTATGATGATGTGGTATATGGGCATCCAAGGCGAAAAATATAATAAAAAAAAGAATAATTTCGAGTGGCGTTAGTTACTTCTATAGTAAAATATATTAATAAATAACGTATGTATATGTATACCAAATATTTGGTAGACAATGTAGCCTAATTAAAAAAAAAACTCTTTGAATATGAAGTGAGACCTCTACTTCTAAGAATTAATCCTATAAATTCTTTCTACAAAAAGAGAAATTTATTTAAAAATTTCGCAAGGGTCTTGTAAGCCAGACATGGCACCCTATAGAGGCACTTTGAGAAACTCTGATTTAAAATGCAATTTTTTGCATGAAATGACAAAAAAAAAAAATCTACAACACGATCATTTTAAAAAAGGAACTGTGTTTTTGTAAAAAAAATAAAAAATATGATGTTTAATTCATTTTTTTTAATTAAAATACCAAAAACAGGTGTTTTCCATTGATTTTAATACATAAACATGTGATTTTTTCTACAACCCTTTTGTCTTGACCGATGGACATTAATTAAATCACTGTTGGGATCTAGTTTTAGGATTTGGCGAATAAAATCGTATTCCTAGAAGAAATAAAGCAGGCTTTGTTATGTTAATAGCAAGCAAGCGGGGGAGGGCTCCGCCCCCTGGACCACCCCCGGTCAAGTGAGTATGGGATTCCTTGACCATAAAAGGCGGGCCTTTTGCCCATTCGACTTCTAAACACGTCCTTATGATAATAATGCCAAGATCAACTCCCCCGTCCGTCTCCCTGAATACCCAGCATAAGACCTAATTAGCAAAAACAACAACAATAATAATAATTAATCTACCTATTTCAATTTGTCCCTGATTTGTCAATAATCTATCAAAATGAATGGAATATAATGGAATAAATAAATTCCCATCCAGCCCCGAAGTTATTTATTCTTTTCGTAAATGAGATTGAATATCATTAAAGGGAAAACATTGTCTAATTAAAATACATGTAATGAATAAATAAATAAGTAACGGACTCGAAGACAATCCAATTAAATGGAAGATATTTTATTTTTTGAAATGAAAGAGATAGAGAGAGGAATTTGATTTATTGGCCTCTATGGAAATTGAAAAAAGTCCCAAACTAAGAGAAGATTTATTACTTTTATTAATAAATAATTAAAGGATGGTTTTAGAAAAATTTTTTAATGAATAATATAATTTTTTTTTTTGGATCATTTGAGATATTAAAATTATTCTTTAACAAGCTGTTGATATATCAACCCATTGAAGTCATATTTTCATTTCATCCAATATAAACTTAATGTTTTCAAGTCAATTAAGTATATGCGTAACTACGATAGAAAGTGTCAATGAGCTGACTGATTTCATCCAATCCGAATTCTAATCACCCTAATAATTGTGACGATACCTAATGGAAAAAGTTTTATTAATAATTTCAATTTTAAGAAGATTGTGATTGGATTCGATCATGGTCATAGATAACTTTGTGTTCATGAACGAAGACTGTATATTAGAAAATTATTACGATTTGCAAAACAAACAATAATTGTACTGAGGATGATGTCAAGACACTAAAGTCCAAATAATTGCTTTAGAACGGAGTAATAAACGAATTATTATGGCCGAAAGTCCTACAATAAGTCCAAAGTCCAAAAAAATAAGATATAGTCGTTTCTAAAAACCTCAAATGGGGAAAAAATTTTTAAATTGAAAATTTTCTTAATGAAGACCAAATAGAATTTATTTTTTATTAAACATTTTAAAAGAAAATAACCATTAAATGAAAAATAGTAAAAAATGGTCTGTGAAAAATTACAAAAAATGGACTTATCATGTTTTTTCCGTGTGCTCTTTATTTATTTATATTTTGAGTGCTTGAAACAATTTTGAGGACAAAATGAGTATATACTGAGAGATGAATTTCCGAAATCGTTAAAGCGAATTTTGAGAAAATACTGAAAAAGTACATCAGTAAGTACTAGTACTCTTTGGCTTTGCCTAACTTAATGCCTAACTTAAATATAAAATTTCAACCTCCTAGCTCTTTTCGTTTTTGAGCTTTTTAATAAATGATAATTTTTACCAGGTCAGTCTGTCTTTCTATAAGCGATTGAAATTTTATATTTAAATCAAGCACCGCCGAGGCAAACACAAAATTTTTGAATTAAATCGGTCAAAATACACTTGCACTTTACTGAAGCACTTTTTAGGAACGAAGTTCTTTTACGCGGCTTGCACTAGGATGATTTGGCAGAATTCGTCACGTAACGTAACAAAAAGGCGTTACAGTGCTCGAGCGCCGGCGGAGGAATGCGAGGCTAGCCGAAGCCTTGGCGAGGCCACGCCTATCCCCCACCGAATCTAGAGATCTTTCTTTCTATATTAAATTATTAATTTAGGAGTTGAAGAAAAAGGCGTGAGGAACTTCGTTCCTGGCGGGGGTCCCACGACCCCACATGTTTGCTTTTTATGTTCTCAAAATCTGTTTTATCGATGAATTCCATTAATCTCCACTCTTTTCTCTTATTGTTAAAATTGTGCCCGTCAAATTTTTCCATTATTACTCCACAAAAGAAAAAAAAAACAAAAATTTAACTGAAAATAATGCATATTGTATGTATGAAGACAATATCAGTATTTGTGTCTAATGATCCTACAAGTAAAGAGGGAATTCCTGGAAAAAGGGAGGCGATTCTCTCCTAATACTTGACGCTATCTCTCAACTACAATTAACCAATTGAGATATCTCTCGTCATGCATCTCGGAGGCTCGGAGGCCATGACTTGGGAATTAGCAATTTATTATTTTGTCATTAGGGGCTTAAATATATACGTAGACGATTGTAAATGTCGCTCCCTCTCTCACTCGCTCAGATTGAGTATTTTATTTATGTGATCCTAATTTTCCTCCCATCAGTAAACGACCCGGGTAATTAAAAGTAAACAAAATCATTTTATAATTACGGATTTTCATATTTAAAAAAAAAATGCAATTAATAAATCATCAATTCATTCATATTAAGTATAAATATTTATGATGATATATAAATTAACATATAAAAGGGAGTAAAAATTTAATTATTAAATTTTAATTAATCTTTTATTCAAGATAATAAAGTTATTTTATAAAAAAAAAATTTAACGATGTAATATCTAGAGAAATGAAATTACTGTGTATAAAATATTCAGTATTCAAGCATCGCTCTGAGGTGGACTTGGACAGAGGGGGGCAAGGGGCATTTTTATCTACTCTTACCTACATATATATTAGGGTGGTCCAAGTTTATAAATGGCTAAAAATAAAAATCCAAAATCTAAAAACACGTATGTTTGTTTTAAAAATTACCTGCAAAATGTTAGGTCGATTGGACAACGTTTATAAAAAAAAAAATTGTTTCACACGACGAGATTCGAACTCGAGATCTCACGTTTAAATAAAATTAACGCTACCATCTAGCCACCGAGGCTTTTCGAAATATGATAGTTAGGAATGGCTTTATAAGACATGCTGGGAAATCTTTAACATTTTTTTTTTCTAGACCAATGGTTGAGAAGCGCATCCTCTCGCTTTAACAAAAATTGTTTTTCATTAAGTATTAGACATACAAATCGGTGAGGGGAAGGCCAGCAATCCTCTTGTGAGGAAAGTAAATATATGTCGACACACACAGAACTAAACTTTCAATTACTGAAGTTAAGAAAAAGTTGTGTGCTGTGCGAACAATCCCACTAGATTTTTTTTCTCCTGTGAAGCGCATTTTATGGCTGGATTTAAAATTTAAACTTTTTTTGGGGAGAGGGGCTCATATTAATTCATATAATGAAATATTGAAGTTTGTTTGAATTTTTACTAGGACCTATAAAAAATAAAAAAATATTTAAAATAATTCAACAGTCTCCCTAATAATTAGTTGTGATGATGGTCTGTGTGATTTAACCCGGATCACATAGAGAGACATCTGTTAGTCCCTTTAGGCGCTCATTTAAAGCCGCCTTTTACTTGTAGGCTAGGGGTGGGCAAATTACTAAAAACTCCATTATTAGATATATAATGATTAAGAATTTTAAAACTAAAAGGAAGTTTTAAATTAGGAGAGAAAACGAATTTTAATATTATAAATAAATAGTGAACTTCAATCTGAATTAATATTATAAATCAAATGTTTTATAAAAAAATCTGGTGTGACCGGTCGCACAGTACACACCTTCGGCAATGGAAAGTTGTGTTCTGTGCTTGTCCCACCAGATTTTAGTGTCGACATATATTTAGATTCCGACAGTACGGTACATTCGATTTTCAAGATGTAAAATTTATAAGTATGGGAAAATATTTATATTTTGTTACCATGGGAACCCTTTATTCTATCATTTCTATGGAGTACAAGAGTAAAGTGGTCTTCAGAAGATATCAATGACAAAATATGAGAATATACATTTTAAAGAGTATCTAAAAAAATAATTGATTTTTTAATTTTAATCAAAATTGTTTGATCCAATTTTGAGAAAATCAAAAAAACTGAAAAAGTGGTGGTGCCTAACTTAAATATAAAATTTCAACTTCCTAGCTCTTTTCTTTCTTGAGATATTTTGTTCACAGACATACAGACCCATAGACAGACCATGTCGCGAAAACCACTTTTTTGGATTCATGGGATCTTAAAAAGTGTATATCCATCAAAATCTCGACATCGAATTTTTGACAAGAATCCAATACTTTTTCTCTCTATATATTAACATATATAGGTAAGAAAAAGTAAAAAGTTCTTCTTGTTTGGATTACTAAGGATCTTAAGGAATGAATGATCGAAATTTTATTTAAAAAAAGAGTTTCGAATAGGCCTAAATAATTTCTTTTTAATAATATATCTATATGTTGGTCACATAAGTTCTTAAAAATTGAGTTTTTCGACCCAGTATTATTTTTAATTTCACTCTAATTATCCATAAATATAGTTTAGAGCAAAAATAATCTACCTAAAAATTACAGAAATTAACAAAAACGTTATTCAAGAGTTTACAATAAATAGCCGGAAAGACAAAGAGTTTCAAAAGAAGGACTTTTAAGGCATCCAAACGTAAAAAATAATAATTGTCATAGATGATGGGGAAAAATCTGGTGTGACTGGTCGCACAGCACATAACTTTCTCTTACCTTCGGATTTTTTGTTTTGATTTTACTCAATATGTAGGATGTTATCTATTTCACGTCAGATTTTTTAACACTCCCTGTTAAAATACGTTCATTTTGTTGCAATTAATAGAATTAATTTCCTGGGTGAGTGCGAGATAATGACATTGAAAATAACGAAATAAATTGTAATCGAACGAAGAGAGTTTCGGCCAATAAACCCGATTAATTATCTCTCAATCGAGAGGTGGCTGCCCTTTTTTTCCACTCATTAGATTGCTGCTTCCTAGAGAGATCGCGTATGCATCGATAAATTCCAATCGAATTGAATATCCATTCTCAGGACGATTTACCGCCCCGTAAATCTATTTTCTAATTGGATCTAATCTGAATGTTAATTGCCAAACTAAAAATGGAAACGAGCCTATTGAATTCATTTCAAATGCTATTAGATATTTATTATTAGATACAAAATTAACTGGTACAGTTATTTCATTCGATTTAATTTTCAAAATTGTTAATAATTTGTCACCGTAATTTCTTCAAGAATTCTTTATTTAATATTGGAATTTTAATCAGGATAGGTGAAAAGAAGAAGAAAATTAGATCGGTAGTGTTAATGACTAAAATAAACTATGGTTAATCGAAAAATTGATTTAAATAAATTAATATTAAGAAAAATTTCTAATTATTTATTTTTAACATGCACCAAAAAGTTCAAATCCCTCTGAAACAACTCGTATGATTTATTCATTAAAAATAAATATTTGAAATAA
This sequence comes from Euborellia annulipes, assembly GCA_023213315.1. Taxonomy (NCBI): domain Eukaryota; kingdom Metazoa; phylum Arthropoda; class Insecta; order Dermaptera; family Anisolabididae; genus Euborellia; species Euborellia annulipes. The sequence goes on from JAKCPI010003114.1 coordinate 21,186, forward strand.
ATCTTATGTAGTATGAGTTGGCACTTGCTAATATAATGGCTTCCTGATTCCGACGACCAATTTTGGCGAATTAAATATATATATAAAGAAAAAGAGTAAAAAGTAAAAAAAAAAAATTCTTCTAAGAATCAATTAAGTTAATAGTTTTTGTTTATTTTTATCCAGGTGGCAAAACAATGAAGGTTAATTTTCGGAGAGAGGAGTTTTGTCAAATAAATGGAAATTTTTGAAGATACACAATGAAATAAATTTATTTAGAAAGCAGTGATAAGATTAGATAGAAAAAATAGTTTAATGTTGAGAATCTGGAGTGAACTGCGCATCATACAACTTCGGTAATCGAATGTATAATTGCCAAATTTGCACTGGGATTGAATATATGAAAATTCAAAAGGAGACAACAAAATTCAAAAAATAATATTTATAGGCTATATATAGAGATCATATTAATATGTTGGAAAAAAAAACTGTAGGTTGTGTAATTTTGGTCCAGTCAATATAGTGAAAATAGAGGTAGGGGTTTTGGGAAAATATTCGGAAGATAATGAAATTTTTACAGGTTACTTGGGGATAATCTGGAATGTCTATTCTATGTGTTCAACCTCGAGAACACTGTGCTAACTTGGGGGGGGGGGTAAAAACCTCAAAAATTTTGAACTTTTTCAGTTTTTCTCATATATTTCGTAAACTAAGCTTATTTTGTCCACTAGAGTCCTATGCAAAGTTGTAGATCATTAAATTTGCTATATTTTGGTACATAAACCGAATTTGTAGACCAAATATTAACCAAGATTGAACAAAATTTTACATTTCGAGAAAATTTGTCTTTGACCGGCCGAATCTCGGTTAATATTGGGTCTACAAATTCGTATTATGTACCAAATTTTAGAAAATCTAACGCCCTACAACTTTTGTTAGTACTATGCTGGAAAAATATGCTTAGTTTACGAGTTATAAGGAAAAAAAGTGTCCAAAATCTTTGCTCCCCCCTCCACTCACAGTATCCCCCCTAGCACAGGGTCCTCGAGGTCGAAAACTTAGGATAGACCCTAGAGTACTCTCAATTAACTTGTAAAAATTTCATTAACTTCGGAATATGTTCCAGGTAAAAAGTTATATCTGAAACTTTAAGATTCTTAGCGATTGACTTGTTTATAAACAAAACTTGTATTTTCAAACAGGTCACACCATTGCATTTAAAATCGCATGTGCCTTTTTTTGTGAAATTTGGTGCAGTACTCGGGATGTATGCAAAATAGTCGAATTGTCTTCCAGAAAGCGCAAATCTCAAACCTCCACCCCCATGAAACCTTATAAGTAGCTTCTTGCAACTTCGTGTCTGTCCTTTTACGGTTAATTCCAGCTCCCGACTTTCAATTAATCGCTGAAACGTCACGGTTTGCAATGTCGACGATTTATCACACACCATCCAACTATTTAAATATCTAATTGTAAAGGCAAAGAAAGAATATGGCAATGTTTGCTCCGCATGAATATTAACCAAGTACCTCTCTCTTTTATTTAGTACTGAAACTTTTAACACGTTCTAAAATATCTCTTATTGTCTCAACAATTTCCATAACATTTTAATTGTAGATTACATTTGTGAGTGTCCCTTTGGCGATAACGCCTCACTCACAATGAGATACCGAGCAGGAGATATACGCTAATTGCCACCAACACCTCCAATTAATTCATCACAGATTATGCGCAACACGACAAAGGTAATTACAATCCTCAAAACGGCTGTCCGTCAAAGAGGCCGTTTTTCCCTCTGAAGGACAGTCGGTTAATATTTCTCTTTTCAAAAAGACCTTGAAGATATATAAACAGGGTGACCGTTTAAATCAGAGCAATAATGATTCGATTTACATATATGGACTACAAAAGCTGCTATTATTTTCAACTCAAGGTGATCTAATTTTCACTTGGTTAAAATTCTTTTATTCAGCTTATAAGGAATAATAAAATATTAAATAAAAATATTCTGAATAGAAAAATTGTATAATGTAATTAATAGCGGAAAATGAACGTACAGCTGTATAAATTAATTTATATAAATAAAATGGTGATGTAATAAGAAATTTATTAAGGTGAAGTTGGAGAGAGAAAAATCAGCTGTATTTCGAGCACTATTATACTGATCATCGTATGCACAAATATAAAATTTACTAAGAAAATATTTGTGACTGTCCACATGAAAAGGTACTAAATCTCACTGGGCTAAATTTTCAGGAGAGCCGATTTAGTAAAAAAGTTCAAAAAAATCGATTTTTTTTTATTATTGAATCCGATTCTCTAGTTCTTCATCTTATAAGTATGATGAAATATTCGATTCAAAAGAATCGATGTATTTTATATCAAAAAATCTGGTGTGACTGGCGCACAGCACACAACTTTCTCTTACCTTCGGTAATCGAATGTTAGTGTACTGTGCTTGTCACACCAGATTTTTTGTGTCGACATGTATTTAGTTTCCGACAGTACGGTACATTCGATTTTCAAGATGTAAAATTTATATGTGAAAATATTTATATTTTGTTACTTTGGCAACCATTTCTCCTATCTTTTCTATGGAGTACAAGAGTAAAGTGGTCTACAGAAGATTTCAATGACAAAATGAGAATATACATTTTAAAGAGAATCTAAAAAATAATTGATTTTTGAATTTAAAAAAAAATCCGAGCGAGCGAATTTTGAGAAAATCGAAAAAAACTGAAAAAGTGCATCAGTAAAGTACTAGTACTCTTTGGCCGATTTTATTCAAAAGCTTCGTGTCACGTCCCATGGGGGTACCTAAATTAAATATAAAATTTCAACTTCCTAGCTCCTTTCGTTCTTGAGATATTTTGTTCACAAACAGACACACACACACACAGACCAATTTGCGGGACCCACTTTTTTGGGACCTCAAAACGTGTATATCCATCAAAATCTCGAAATCGAATTTTTGACATGAGTCCAATACTTTCTCTATATATTAACATATATATAGATGTAAGAGAAAGTAAAAAAAAAAAAAAAATATTGAAAATTCTAAAGTCTAGAAAGTTTTTCGCAATTCGGTAAAAGTAACCGATATTTTAGGTCAATTTTAAAAATTGAGCTAAAACATTTGTTTACTATATTCATTAATTTAACATATTTAATCAAAAACAAGTCGAAATTACCTTATTAATTACTGGTTACTTCTAAGTAGCAAGATAACAAGGAAATCTCTTTTACCTGAAACAAAAGAAAAAAAAAATATTTTAAAATAAATTCAAAATAACATGAGATGACAACTAAGCTAAGATTAAAAGAAATTAGTATAGGGAAATAAATTGGAAAGGAAAGGATTAAACAAGTTCAAAAATGTTTAGGGAATTTCATAAAAAAATTATTAGAATAACCCCCCCCTCCCCCCCCGCGGGAGATTTTTCTAGCTATTTGCCTTCTTTATTCTCAAATACAAAATCAAAGTCTTATTATTACTTAAAATTATAGTGAGATTTTAATCACCATTCCTTATATATATTAGAAAAATTTTATTTCTAAGTACATATAATTTCTATTTGATTTCTAGAATATACTACTCATATATTCTTTATGACAAAAAATCCTACAATTACTTTCTTGATTAACTTAAAAGAAAATCATTATTAATCAAAAAAGGTTATAACCGTGAAACTAAATATAAACAGCGTACGTTAATTTCATTGGAAACAAAGCAAACAAGATTTGTTAATAAATAATTAAAATTTCTTTTAATTGCTAACATTTCAATCATCTTAGGAAATTATATGTATGTTATAATACTGGAAACATAAAATTCATTCAATGAACAGGTAAAGTGATAGACATGTTCAAGAAAACCGGGAAGAAGATTTTGTTCCCAGCACACTGTAAAAAAAAATTTTGTTGATTTTACAGTTATGTAGGAAGCAAATTACATATACAAAAACATAATAAATTTTGTAAAAGTTTGCAAAAACCATTTACAAATGTATTGTAATTTTCGAAAGACTTTTGAAAATTAGAGTGCAAATTGTGTGGTAATTTTAGAATTCCCAAAAAAATACGATTTTTAACGAAAATTACTATATAATGTATGTAAAACTACAATATATACTCTATTTTTCGAAGGAAATTGTAATTTTCAAAATGTTTTTTTGTTGTAAATATTTGAAATAATAAATTTGTAAATTTAGTAGATAAATGTATATACATTACTATAATTACTATATGGACCGTTTATTTTGAAAGTGGTGTAAGTCCATTTTCTATTGTTTCGAGAAAATGAAAGGTTAGCATATCTGCTTATTAAGAAATCTATTTACAGACCAATTTTCAATTGTACAAAACATGGGAATTTTTTTAGAGATTTACCACTAGCTAGTTGATAGAAAATTTACATTAATTTAAGCATACATTATGTGATATCTCATTTTCTTTTTAAATTGGACTTACACAACTTTCAAAATAAACGGTCCATATAGTAGTTATCATTTACAAGGGAAATTTGTAGATTTAGTATTTCAAAACACACTAAAATTAAGATTTTTTTTTTTACAGGGCATTGATAGAGATTCGTTTCCTGATAAAACGATCGAATTTATTTTAATAAATAATAATTTTTTTTTTCAGTTTCATTAAATAAAAATTGATCAATTTTTTTTTTTTAAATAATATATAGCCCTTTTCCCAAAAATGTTAACAAGATTATTATAACAGACGAATACAACGCCTGAAAGATTATTATAGAAAAACCAACCCTTTAATTATTATTCTAGAATCAGTTTAATTAAAATATAATAAATAATGACATTAATAGTTGTAAAGTAGTATCAAAGCCCTTCTAATGAAGGGTAAATTTTTTTCTTC
>JAKCPI010003116.1:0-111034 GCA_023213315.1 Euborellia annulipes
TTAACTCCTTTTGATTCTTTGGCCTTGAATTGTTATCCTGAATTGATCTAACTCTTTCAAGTCAAGCTGCATTCTCTGATATTGCGATGACCTAAATAATTTACTTCTCTTCTAATAAATGTTATACTTCTGGTTTTATTTTTAAACCATAATATTTTTATTCTTTTAAATATTCGTTAATCTTCTATTGTGATCTTCAGGCTGTTTCCAAAAAATAATTATATCGTCTAAAAATACTAAAGCATTTTAATCCTTGTAGCCCTGTTAAAATATTATTCATTAATCTCTGAAAATGCAGGTGTGGATCTTTTTTACACCCAAATGGCATTCTGATAAATTCATAATGTCCTGACTCTGTTGAAAATGCTGTCTTTTCTTGATCTTCTTCCCTCACTTTTATTTGATGGTAACTTTACTCTAAGTCGATTGTTGTAAAATATTTTGACTTTCCTAACGAATCTAAAAGTTCATTTATATTTGGTAACGGAAATGCGTCGCCTTCAGTTATATTATTTAATTCTCTGAAATCAACTACTACTCTATGTTTTGGTTTGCCATCCTCTGATTTTTTTTGGAACGACTAGTATCGGAAAATTCCAAGGTGATACTGAGTCTTTAATTATTTCATTTTCTAACCAATTTTCAATTTGCTTTTTCACTACTTCTTTATGTGCAAAAGGAAGTCTGTATTGTTTCTGATGTATTGGCTGTTGTCCCTCCTTCATTGGAATTGTGTGCTCGGCCACCTTCTCATCTACTGCTGTTAACATGTCACCTTTCAGATAAAATATTTCACTAAATTCTTCACAAATTTCTAAAATTGTATTTCTCTCTTCTTTACTTAAATGATCTAGCTTTAATGATTCTCTTAATATTTTTAATCTATTGCTACTTGCTTCATTTATTTTTCTACATTGAGCTGTTTCTATTTCCTCGCTTTTTACCTGTTCAATTTGCATCGTTGGAATTTCTATCTCCTCATCTTCGTCTGTAGTATTTAAAATATTTATCATGCATTTCTTATCTTTTGGTTTCACACAACAACTTGCTATATAGATTCCATCTTTTATCTTTTGTTTATTTATTATCCCTTGTTTATCTGAATCGGTCCTCACTTGGATCCAATTAAGTGCCCTTGATTTTAATTTCTTCGTTTGGAGTTGCCTTTCTCTTTCATTCATCTTCTCCTCTTTTTCTTCCTTCGGGACTCTCTCTCTTTCGTCCTGGAAAGGATTCCCCGTCACGACTGCTGCTGCATCTGGACTCTCTCCTTCTCTCTCTCGAGCGTCCTTCAAATATTTTATCTTATCTGATTTATTTCCTCTCCCTATTTTAATTTTTATCCCTGCAATTTCTAGACTTTTGTCACTATAGTCAATTTTTCCTTCATATTTTTCTAGAAAATCCACCCCTAGTATTCCGTCATACTGTACTGGAAAATTATCCGACACTACATGAAATATGTGTTCAATTTCTTTATTTCCTATTGTTATTTTCGCTTTTACTTCTGCTAGCGTTTCGTGTTCTCCTCCCAGTCCTGTGATTTTTATTTTATCTCTCCAACAATCTGCTTCTTCATCTAATGCATATTTCTTTACAAGACAAACTTCTGCTCCTGTGTCTAATAATAATTCTAAATATCCCTTTTTCGCTTGCTCTACCTTTATTTTAATATTTTGATCTTCTTTATTTGATTTTACACGATTTGCTTCATCTTCTTGTTTATTTTCATCTTTTAATTCCCCTATATTTTTCACATTTCTATTTGTATCCTCCTTCCTACTGCTGTTACTATTGCTGCTGCTACTGCTATTATTATTACTGTTGTTATATCTATTTCCTTGATCTCGATTAGATCGATTTCTACAATCCCTCGCATAATGACCTGACAGGTTGCAAATAAAGCATCTAGGTTTTGAAAATTGACCCTGACTGCTATTCTCACCTGTCCTGCCTTTATACCTACAATCTTTCTCTTCATGATTTTCCCTTCTGCATAACCTACATATTTTTCTATTGCTTCTATAGTTTGCTGTTTTCCCTCTGTCTATTTCTCTATTATTATATTTTGCCCGTCTATAATTCTCTTTTAATCTTTCTTCTTCAACGGCCTCCCTTATCGCTATTTCTAATTGATCTGCATTTCTCGATTTTACTATTATTCTTAAATCTTCATTTAAACCTTCTTTAAATATTTCTAACGCTTGTTTCCTAAGGAATAGTTGCAACGTTCTTCTGCTTGTTTCATTTCTTTCATCCCTTAATGTAGCTTCTATTAATTCCATTAATAGGTTTTCTATTCGGCTCCCGAATAATTGGGCTGATTCACCTGGCCTTTGCCTGCTGTTATTAAATTCATTTTGTATTGAGAACAGTGAGCGTTTTTCCCCATATAATTTCTTTAATGTTATCTTTAACTCTTCATATGTATTTATTTCCTTATACAATATTGCTTGAAGGGCCTTCCCCTTTATCTTTACACCTTTTATTGCCTCTAAAAGGGCCATTCTATTATTCGCGCTTATACTGGAAAAGACATAGTCACATGCACTTATAAATTCCCGCAAATCACATTGCGACTTTCCCTCGAAATTAGGGATCATATTTCTTGCTTCTTTCAAACTTAAATTGTCTCCCTGGACATCTCTTTCTGGGATATCTCTTTCTTGGATATCTCTCCCACCCTGTGAGAGTTGCACTTCTTCCCGAGCATTAGGATAATTACTAGGTTGCCAAGAAACTCCCCTGGGATTGACAGAAAGCCTTGAATCGTAATTCGTCCCTGGATGTCCCCCACAAGCTATCCTGGAGTTAGCAAAAAGCCTTGGATCCGAAACATCACTTACTGACAGTTCGTGTGCTCGAATCTCACCCCCTGATTGCCCCGGAACAATTGTTTGGTCTCCTAACTCCCTTTCATTACCTAGCTCATTCCCATTCTTTTCATCCATTCTGCTATTTTCATTCTGTTCATTTTCTCTGCCTGCGCTATTGCTATTACTGCCATTATCGCTAATTTCTTGATCTTGGGGATCACTATTCTCTACCTCTGTTTGCGCTGTTTCGTTTGCGCCCTCTATTGAGCTACCCGCTCCCCTGTTTTTGGTTACGTTTTTATCATTCATTTTTCTCTTTTTGAGTTTCCTTAGTTTTCTTAGTTTCCTTAGAATTTTGACTCGATTAAATTTTCAAAATTCCAATTTTAAATTTTGTTTTCTACCTTTTGAAACCAATTTGAGCTTATATCTGTGTATTGACTCACCGTAGTTGCTCTCGGAGTCGCCTTGGAGATTCGCCTGGTCCGCCCTTTTGATTGCTGGCTGCAGACACTCTCGAGTTCGGCTGCTGTGTTTTGCTGCTCGCAGTCCTGTGTTGACCGCTTTTCTTTCTTCTTTCTTCTTTTTTCTTTCTTCTCTCTTGTTTCTTCTTTCTTGTTTCTTCCTTCTTGTTTCTTCTTTTATTTTAATTTCTCTTCTTGTTTCTCTTGTAGCGTTTGTTATATTGTGTATTATATTTTCTTACACAGCTTGTTTAATTTATCTTCGTACTCACACAGCTTGTTTAATTTATCTCACCGCTGACCACCATTTTGTTGTGGGGGGTTTTACTTCTACGTAGTTCTCCCAGCCCGCAGATGTTGTATTGAGTCCCAACTATATCTTTTAATTATTTAGTTGCTCGCTGTTGAGACTCGCCGTTGTTAATGCTGCCACCACTCAGGTAATTGCAGGTACCTGAGAACCTACTCTTAAAGAGTTGATGATGGGGAGTCCAATGAATACTTTGATTATATTTTAATGATGTTTAATAAGTGAATAAGTAAATAAAATTACAGTTGATTATAAAGTTGAATAAGTAATAAATGAAATATAATATGAAATAATTAATTGGTAGAAAATACAATTTGTAGGTAGGTAGTCAATACACTACGGATGTTATTAGTGTGGTGTTCGCACTGATATAAGCTGCCCTGCCCTTGTGTCTTGGGCCTTTTATTAACTTTAGAGAGAGACGACAAATCATCACTCTCTTTGTGAGTGCAATCTTAGCTGGGTCAGTTGTTTATCTTATTTCGGAAAAAGAGTCCACGTGCAGGATGTTTATATTATCCTGGCATCTTTATTACCCTATTAGTCGAATTTATCGGTTATCTATCAATGAAAGAAATCTTTCTTATTTGTCCCTGAATTTTATATTATAAACTTTTCTACATAGTTTCATTCTTGTTTGTACAGGTTGATGACGGCTTCAAATCTTGTGCTTCTTCATTCAGTAAGGCTGCGAGAGTCATCTCTGATAGACGTGGTTCGAGCGCTGATCGGTTTTAATTCCAGAAATCCTTCATTTGGTGAGCGCCTCTTGAAATTTTTACGATTTTAATTCATATAATGAATTCGATATATGCTGACATATAAATCTTTGACACATTTAAATTTAAATTTAAAAACAAGACAAAATGAATATTTTATTAAAAACACATTTAATGGCGCAAATCTTAAATATTTTGAGATTTTTACACATGTATTTTGGCTGATTAGGTTAATTTTTATTATCTATTTCGATTTTGTGTTCTCGTCTAGTTGACTAGATTCTGAGATAAATATTTTGATCAACTTTTGGTACATTTCTATAAAATATAACTCTTAATTGATTTCATTTTATTTGATCTCATCGAGAGTCTGAACCTCCAAAGCCCCCCTTGCTGGGGAATTTAATTTAATTTAGGTTGATTTTGAAAAATACTCTTGTTACACTATACATACACTAAGAAATTCATGAATTAGTTGGCTACTTATTTTATGCATAAACAATTTATAGCTGAGATGTTATATTAATAAGAGAGTAAAAATGAGAAATGCCGCCAAGGTTATTTTTTTTTATTTGGTTAATTCACACTGCTGACGTTTCGGTTCCTTGTTTGAACCTGAAGATGGTGGATTTGAGCTCTGAAGATGGTTCAAACACGGAACCGAAACGTCCACTTGTTGAATTAACCAAATAAAGAAATAACTTTAGCTGCATTTCTCATTTTTACCCTCTTATTAATACTTATTTTATGAAATATATAATATTTATTCTTGGTGCTTGATAAACTTTTTCTTTAAATGATTTCGTTAATTTTTATTTACTTTCTTCTGCCTATATTAATATTGAAAATAGAGAGAAAATCAGATATTGCATTCATGTAAAAAATGTCAGGATTTTAATGGAAATACACGTTTTGAAGTTGAGTTCAAAAAAGTAGGGCCCGCAAAATGGTCTGTTTGTCAACAAAATATCTCAAAAAGCTAAATTAATATTTAAGTTAGGTACCTCACTGACGGTCGAAGAATACTAGTATTTTACTGATGTACCATCTATGGCAATAGTATTGAGACTAAAGCCCGGTAGATAGGCAGCCCAAAAAGCACACACGCATGCTTTCTGTTGTGAGAAATACCTTGTTCAAAGCAGACAAGGAAGCTTTATCGAGCGTGTGCCATTTGGGCTGCCTATCTACCAGGCTTTAGTCTCATTACTTTGCAATAAATGATGCTTTTTTAGTTTTTTTTTCTATTTTCTCAGAATTTACTCTAACAAATTTGATTCAAATTCATAAATCAATTATTTTTACAAATTAAATTCTCATTTTTCTCTTAAAATTGTTTGTAATACATTTCACTCTTGCATTTGATAAGAAAGATAGGCCATGGTAACAAAATTTTATGTATTTTACATCTTGAATTTTTTGTACCGTACCGCTGGAAACTAATATATCTCGACAAAAAAATCTGGTGTGACAAGCACAGACAACTTTCAATTATCAAAGGTTGTGTACCTTGCGACTAGTCGCACCAGATTTTTATTTCTTCTTCAATTACATGAGTTTTTGAGTGACTAGGTAAAAAAACGTAATTTCCTTTTTGGATGACTCTTCTCTATATATTTATATCACCAGCAAGATAGAAAAAAAAATTTTAATGAACCATGACCGTTTCGAAAAAATAAACTATTCGAAAGAGACAATGTAGAACTTCACCTAGAGCGATAATCTACATATTTTAATTTCGTAGATTTCTACTTTTTTTTTATAACTTAACGAGGTCTAATTAATGTTAACCTTTGAAAGGAGGGCCTATAAAATTTTAACAATATAATGAGACAATATTGAACACGATAGGTGAGAGAATTGCCTTCTGTTTCCTGTTAGACAAAACTAATTATAATTTTTCATTTATAATACAAAAAAAAATTATTTTTTATTATTATTTCACCTTTGACTTGTTATTATACTATTAATAATAATAACAGTTCTCTATTTATTGTCTTAAAGTAGATTTAATTAATTTTTATTACACTAACATCACTCATTTCCGCTTTTGTTGGAATGCCTAAATACTGACGAGATATTTTGAAAATTTTATAAACAAATTCTAGTGTGTTTGATTCTTCTGTCGAAGGTGGTGTGATGTGCTCTTACACCCGATTTTTTTTTCTGTTGAGATATACGTATCTAGTTACTGATAGATTATTAAAACACAATTTATAATCAGGGGGAATTTTTGTTATCATGACAATTATATCTTCTAACTATCCTATGAAGTACAGGAATAAAGTGAACTTTGAGAAATTTGAGAAAATCGAAAAAAAGTGAAAAAGTACATCAGTAAAATACTAGGGCCTAGTACTTTTGGCCGATTTTGTTTAAAGGTCCGCGTCTCGAGGTACTAATTTTGGGAGTTTCCAGCGGCCACAATTTTGAAGCTATCGACCTCAATTTTTTTTTTAATTAAAGCTATTTAAAATGTCTACAACTTATAGAAGCCCTTTTTTTGATTTTCGAAAAAATAAATTTTTTTTTTTAGATTAATCGCATTAAATAAAAGATATTTTAAAAAAATTCGCTCTATATCTCATAGATAATTAAATTAATAATCATTGTGTTAAAAAATAATTAATTTTTTACCCTTAATTAATTAGCTGGAATCTTCCAAATGAAATGGAATAAATCCCTTGTATCCCTATTGGAAAAACTAACGCCATCTCTTGCCGCCTAGAGTAACTCGGTACTGAATTGTGTTCTAACAGTTTTTCGAGACGCGCGCCTTAATTTCACCCTCTAAGGGGGTGTCTAACTTAAATATCAAATTTGAGCCTCATAGCTCAATACCTTCATGCTTAAAATCGAACAGACACATAGACAGACCATTGGATTCAGGGGTCCTCAAAACGTGTATATCCATCAAAATCTTGACATCGAATTTTTGACATGAATCCAATACTTTCTCTCTCTATATATTAACATATATGGAGGTAAGAGAAGGTAAAATTAAAAATCTCTAAGATGTTGATAATAGAAGTGGCTGTTCAGCAATTTGAATGATGAAGGAAGAGAGGATGTCAGCCAAAAAGGAGCCTCTATCGAATAAAAATCTCCAATCAGAAAACGTTTCGGGTTTAATTAGATAAAACCATCATCAGTTCTTTGGAGCTGAAATGAGCATAAATAATAATTGTAATACAACAACATAAAATATTTTTTAAATAATAAAAACATCAGATCTTACATTATTGGCAATCTCAAGATGCACACCATTGAGATGCAGATAGAGTTGTTATATATAAACATATACAAAATTATATAAAAAAATACAAAATTTGCATATCAGTTGTAAGATGCTCATCAGTAACACGGCCAAGTCTCAAATGTATATAAAATTTAATTATCAAATACAGTTATTATATGATAGATACTGGGGAAGCAATGAACCCTCAGTACATTGACCCATAATACATCTTAATAAAAACGAAATCTCACAAAAGCGTGCATTTGACCTATTTGAAAACATATCATTTATTTGCAATTGACAATTTTATAAATTAATTCATAATATATTCTCAAATTACAAACAAAGTTATAAACAATTTTTATAATATTTACATCTGGGCGTCTACATTATTTAAGATGGACAAATATACATTACTAAGGCCAATACAATCAGTCTGATAGTTTAATGCCCTATGTCCATATGTTTTTATAAAACATTTTTCTGCTACCAGACGTTTATATGTGTTGTCCACCTTCATCAGAATGACTGCGTTGTCAAAGTCAAATCCATGCATAAATTCAATCGCATGAGAACTCAGAGCTGTCGATGTTTTAATATTTTTTATACTCAATTCATGTTCCCTTTTTCGCAACGAAAACATGCGAGATGTTTGCCCCACATAACCTTGAGATTGCCAATAATGTAAGATCTGATGTTTTTATTATTTAAAAAATATTTTATGTTGTTGTATTACAATTATTATTTATGCTCATTTCAGCTCCAAAGAACTGATGATGGTTTTATCTAATTAAACCCGAAACGTTTTCTGATTGGAGATTTTTATTCGATAGAGGCTCCTTTTTGGCTGACATCCTCTCTTCCTTCATCATTAAAAATCTCTATTTATAAAATTTTATTTTTTGTTATTTGAATATTACGGGAAAGTGACTTGCTGGAAGGTAGGCATCCCAAATGACCAATTTTTTTATGGTTGAATTTCGTCAACCTCTTATAGAACTGACCATTTATTTAATCTTTCTGCTCAATATAAACAGAAATTATTCTATCAATATAAATCAATTCACCATTAGTGTTGCCTATCTTCCAGCAAGCAAAACAACAAATTTAATGGAGGAAGTAATTCTTTTTTTTTTTAATTTAATAAAAATAATGATCATTATTTTATTGATGATTCTAAATAAATATCTCGATTAAATAATTTTCCCATTATTTAAGAACCATTTATTTATTTATTTCATATTCAAGATACGATATCTTGACTTTATCGATACAATTTTAATTTTGGAATTTTACGTCAAAACACCTAAATGGCCACAAAATATTGAAATTTGCTTCTTTCTTATTAAATATTTTAATTTTTAATTTTTTTTTCTTTTTTATTAATTCGAATAGATATAATAAAAATTTTTTTAATAAACGAACTTAATCACAATTTCAAGTTTTTTTTTTTTTTTAATTTTTCATCACTTAATTATTCTTAGTTTTTAAATATTACATTTTTTCTTTTCCTTTCCTCTCTGAAAATATCTCTGTCAATTTATTTGAAACAAGTAGAATTTTAATCAATTTAATAAATTTTTTTTTGAATTAGTTGGCTAAATTTTGAAATGGTATTTAAAGAATTCGAACTAATTAAAAATTTAAAGCGCACCTTGCACTTGGAGAAATATTTTCGAATAATTTATTTCGATGACTCATAATTTCATTAACAACTCTATTCGCTATTTTTCCCAAGTGGATAAAAAAAAATCATTTTTTGATGAGGATTTTTAAATTTCTCAAGTCAATAATCTAGATCAGCTATTTCCAACCGAAAACCTACCTTTACGTGGCCAATAAAATTTCTGAAGTGTGTCGCAATTAAATTTTTTTTTGATAATAAAACTTTTTAATAGACCTATATCAATTTATAATTTTCATTTTAAAAAGGTTTTCCTCATCTTTTTTTTTTTAAATTGAAAATCTTGATTTTTTCAAAATTTAATTTTTTTTTTTTCTAAATTCCGCATTTTAATATTAAAATTTTGTCATAGATAATTTCAAATCTCTATTTAAGGCGCGCGTCTCGAAAAACCGTTAGAACACGATTCAGTATCGAGTTACTCTACGCCGCAAGAGATGGCGTTAGTTTTTCCCATAGGGATACAGGGGATTTATTCCATTTCATTTGAAAGAATCCAGCTAATTAATTAAGGGTAAAAAATTAATTATTTTTTAACACAATGATTACTAATTTAATTATCTATAAGATATAGAGCGAATTTTTTTAAAATATATTTTATTTAATGCGATTAATCTAAAAAAAAAAATTTATTTTTTCGAAAATCAAAAAAAGGGCTTCTATAAGTTGTAGATATTTTAAATAGCTTTAATATAAAAAAAATTTGAGGTCGATAGCTTCAAAATTGTGGCCGCTGGAAACTCCCAAAATTAGCACCCCGAGACGCGCACCTTAAAATATTTTTAAACTCGACTAAATATAATTAAATGACTTCATTATTTAATACAATATTTAGTATATTAAAAAGTATCAAACTTCAAAGGGAAGTAAAATAAGTACAAGCGGAGATTTCTATATCATATTGAAATAATTTTTTTTTGATTTAAGTCATATAATTCTATTTTGTCTTAAAGCTATTATTTTTAATCACTAATTATCATTTGAGTGCAGAGCAATCTATCATGATAAATGACATTTCAAATTAATATGAAAATGATTTAACTCTATAGAAAATGTATTTACTTAACAAGTTTTTCAACACCTCACACACAGAGATCATTATGTGAATATCAAATTAAGTATAATTAATGAGTAATCACCGCACTTAACAGTCTTCATAGATTATTTTACCTTATTATGATTCTTTAAAAACCAAAAAAAGGCAAATAAGATTAGAAATGTCATTTTGATTATAAAGCCGGCTATGTATATTACTTAAACGGTGTCCTGGACAATAATTTTTTTACCTAAATCTTCTTGCTTAAAAAAAACGCCGGTTAATTTATAGCTTTCTAGAATGGGGAAGAAAATCAAGCCCAATAATTTTTTTTGGAACTGGTTGTATAAGGTCCGAAGCGCCTTTTTATGCGGGGTAATAGGACAGCTTCCACAGATGAACTAACCTTCATATTTTCTATCCTTACTTAATAATCTAGGCTTTTTTTTGTTAATGATACTTTAAAATATTCCACTCTCAAAACAAAGATATTTTTTGCTGAATTCAAAATTGAAAGTTTTTCTATATTCATCTCTATATAATAAGATCATATAAATAAAAAATAAATACATAAATAAATAATGTTTCAATTGAATTTGTTTTTATAAAGTTAGGACGTAATTACGAGTTAAGCGTCGATTTCGCTTTTTTATTTAAGCCTTACTGGAAATACATAAAAATAAATTTAGGCCTAAATATTTTTCGGGATCTATATAAAATATATTTGAATAGAATATTCAAAAAATACCTAAATTAGGTCTAACTAGTCAAGGGTATATTTAACATAAGTATTATTTTTTTTGTTGGAGGGTTAAACGCTTCATGGACCTTGGAAATAGAACCCAGGATATCCAGCCTTTCTGGAGCATCGGTCCATTGCACCAGGCCATTGCCCTCGACCTCAAAAAGGCTCGGGAGAGGCTGGAGATCCTGGGTTCGATTCCCACGGGAACATGCAACGCTTGGCTCACCAACAAAAAATAATACTTCCACTTATGTTTTAAGAAAGAAACATTCGAATCAAAATAGAATTTATAATAATACTCAATTATAACAAATATTATAGAGCATCCAATGGCGTCATTTGGGAGGGGGGAGAAAAAGTGAGGTCCGCCGATCCCGCATCGCGGGAATAAGAGGACAGAAGAAGAAGGAACAATTTTCCGTGATCTTAAGTTATTTAGGAGGTTAAGTTACAAAGAAACGAATTGATTATAACACCCCTACCTATAAATTATAATAGCTCCTTTTACTTTCCCCTTCTTGGCTACCTGCTTTAGAAGAGTACAATGTCCTTTTTTTATATTAAGGAAAATTCAGTTTCTATTTCTTTTTATTTGTTGATATCCATTTGATCCCATGATGTCTCATATTCCCTTTCATTTGGAAGCAGACATTTGACATATAAGCTTCTCCGATTACACTAAGGAGTTGTAATAAAAAGAGAAAAAGATTTCATCAATATTAGATCGGCTTAAAGAAAATGTATAGGTATATTTAAACTTTAGAAAAGAAAGATCTCAAAGTAATCATCATTTAAGACGTTAATTTGTAAAATTTTAATTAATAATTTATAAGAAATTTTTTCTTTTTTACTTTCTCTTACCTATATTATGTGTGTATATATACAGTATATATAAAGTATTGGATTCATGTCAAAAACTCGATTTCGAGATTTTAATGGATATACAAGTTTTGAGGTCTCAAAGTGGTTTTTGCAACATGGTCTGTGTGTCTGTCTGTCTGTGAACAAAATATCTCAAGAACGGAAAGAGCTTGGAGGTTGAAATTTTATATTTAAGTTAGGCAGCCCCGCTTGGATACGAAGCTTTCGTTGACAAAATCGGCAAAAAAGTACTAGTACTTTACTGATGCCCTTTTTCAGTTTTTTTTCGGTTTTCTCAAAATTCGCTCAAACGATTTTGATTAAAATTCATAAATCAATTATTTTTTAGAGGCTCTTTAAAATGTATATTCTCATTTTGCCATTGAAATCTTCTGGAAACCACTTTACTCTAGTACTTCATAAGGAAGATAGAATTAATGGTTGCCATGGTAACAAAATATAAATATTTTACTATGATTATAAATTTTACATCTTGAATTCTAATATATCGGCGGAATATAGGTCGACACAAAAAATTCTGGTGTGACAAGCACAGAACACAACCTTCAATTACCAAAGAGAAAGTTGTGTGCTGTGCGACCAGTCACACCATATTTTGTTGCTTTATTATGAAATTAAAAACTAAAAACAGATCTATATAATTTATTCGATCAAAAGCGACGTTTGATTCTAGATTAGGACCATCATCAGGATCTTGAGAACCTATTTTTCACTTCAGATGTTTCCTATCTCATGCCAAGAATGGATTAATCTTAAGAGCTTGAGATGATACTATAGGTATCTTTAATAACCGTCCATCGATAAGGGAGGCAATAGTGTCCACTATCGTTGCAAGCGATCTGTGACAGAGCTGATGACAATAGGTATCTGAGATGATGATGGAGGTGAAGAAACCTTCCTCCAGCCTAACCTCTATCTCTCTCGCATCAATTCACCCAAAAGGACACGGACTAATATACCTTTAGTCTAACCTTCCGAAAGGTCTATCTTGATTGAATAAATTATTATGGAAGTCTTTTTTTCATATGTTTTTGCTATCAAAGCATAAATATTAAGTACTATTCTTTTTTGACTTTATTGAATTTTTTTTAGCGTCTGAAGTACTTAGATTTTTAATATAAATTT
Source organism: Euborellia annulipes (assembly GCA_023213315.1). Taxonomy (NCBI): domain Eukaryota; kingdom Metazoa; phylum Arthropoda; class Insecta; order Dermaptera; family Anisolabididae; genus Euborellia; species Euborellia annulipes. Next base: position 13,020 of record JAKCPI010003116.1, read on the forward strand.
AGCCTTTATAATTCAGTGATTCCCAAATTATGAGCTGCGACTGTTACGCGAGTCCCGTGAAAATATTCCAACATTAGACAGAAAGACAACGGCTTGGATCCCATGAGGGGTTTGAACCCCCAAAACCCCCCTGGCTACGTCTATGATATTAATTATATTTTAGATGAAGCTTTTTCACAATAGGTTCAATAGGTCTTGGACTAACAATAAGAGGTTCATTAAAAGTCAAAAGTTTTTGACAAAACTTTTTTTGACCCCCAGACAATGTCTTGATGAAGAATGAGTCTTAGCAAGTAGTTTGAAAGAAACTTAGTATCTATATATATTTTGTTGAGATTTTTTTATAATATGGCTCCCTATGACGCCAATCACTGAATAACTACATCAAGGGGACGAAATATTGTCTAGGATCGAATAAATTTTTGTTACAAATTTTTGACTTTTAATAAACCTCTTGGTCCAAATCCTGATGAATTAATTATATTTTATTATTTATTCCACCGATGGTTATCGGTGGGATGTTCCACACTCTAATTTCTTGGAGCCACCAATCCGACGTTTCCCTTCATTTGTTGCTTTTGATGTTGTTACTGTGATGTGATTATAGTGGAGAATTGGAAATATCAGCCAAATCGGGATTGTCCAGGTTAATAAAACTCCCAGGATAAGACGTTTCGGCCTGCATTTATTTGGCCATCTTGAATTATCGGGAATTATACACATAGTGCACTTGGGTATAATTCCCGATAACTGAAGATGGCCAAATAAATGCAGGCCGAAACGTCTTATCCTGGGAGTTTTATTAACCTGGACAATCCCAATTTGGCTGATATCTCCAATTCTCCACTATACTTTCCCCTCATTGGTTAACCCGTTTGAAATTTCGAAAGCAACACGAATGAAGATAATTTTAAATAAATATTCATAATATTATAATTATATTAACTAAAATTTAGTTATTTCTTGATGGCTGGATTATTATAATAATATGAGGATGTGGTATATGGGCAGCTTATGTAAAATATATCATCTATTGTTTGACTGATTGTATGTCCTGATGAAGAGATCGATTGGCATTCGAAACGTCGACAAAATATAAACTTTTATTTTTTCGCCTTGGCTGCTCATATTATAATTATATTTTTATACTACAATATTTCTACATCTTTTCAATTAATTGAAATTTACTCCATGATTATTATTGAAGAAAATTTTGTCCCAATGAGATTTTAGATAACAGACGAATTTGTAAATATTTTAACGCCCTTTTCTCTTTTTTTTCAAGGCCCCTTAAAACTTCCAGTCTATCCAGATTCCATTCTATTCCTATGTGATATTTTTGAGAACATAAAATATATTAATTTATTCATCTTGAAATAAAAATTTTTTTTTTTATAAGTCAATTGTTTTAATAAGATATCTATATAAATTATGCTCATGAATATTTTATAAAATAAATTATGCGGAATAAATTCGCGAGGGGAGGCAAATTTCTTTGTATGTTGGGAGGATATTGTTAGTCCGATAAGGTGCGAATACTTAAATAGAAGGGGGATGGAAAGAGACAGAGTCAGGGGCTCATTTTTTCCTTTTTTTTTTATGGGATTAAGATAGACCGCGTCGTGGAGGGTCTTGACGCACCTTGACAAGATTAACTTTCACACATAAAAACATCACTGCACCGCACACACAAACTAAGCCAAAAGAGATTGAAAATGAGAGGGGACAACCTGATCAATCGGGAACTACGCTTGATAATCTCCTGTTTTTTTTTTTTATTATTTAATTTAAATTATTTAAAATAGACTATCAAATAAATTAATTTAAAAAAAAAACCTAAAGTGCCATTAAAAATAGAAAATTAATAATTAAAGTAAGCTTTTAGTGATAACTAATGAAATTTGATCTTTAAACAAGAGAAATAAAAACGAATGGCTCTAAAATCAGCCTCTATTTTCTTTTAATGGACATTAATCACTCTCTTTTATAACTAATATATGCCAGGGGTGGGGCCCCACCCTTCTCTATTTTTCTAAATTAATTGATAGCCAATAATTTGGTCGTGTGTTTGGTAGGGGAACCTCCAACTCGTAGCACAAGATATGAGACTTTTACCTCTATTCTACAGGTAAAATAATGCACAGATCACATCGGTAGCATAATTAGAATTTTTTTGGGAGGGGGGAGGGACTTATTCTATTAGTTTTATTTATTTTATTTTTTTCATTTGAATTTATTATTAATTTTGTAATTTTTTTCTTAATTTTATTTACATTTTCTCAGCAATTTTTCCTACTTAGGGGTCGTCCACATATTACGTAACGTGTTAGGGGGGGAGGGGTTTGGCCAAAGCATTACTAATTGTGACATGGGGGATCCAGGGGTTTCTCTAAACGGGACATAACAATTCAAAGCAATAGAAAAACATTGAAGTGAAAATGAGGGAGAATTCGAACTGGACCAATTGAGTAACTTGTCAATTGAGGTAATGACAGGGAAATTGGACTATACAACTGTATAAATTAAGAGGAACAGATAATGTTATGTATCAGAAAAAAATATCCTCTTTTTTGTTAAAGTTTTATAATTTTTTAATTAAAAACATCTTGAAGATTTCGGGAAAAACACGAACAACACTCCAACTTCTACTCATAACAATTGAAATCACAGAGGTGTCCGATAAAATAGCTTCCTTACCAGGGCTGCGAATCCATCATAACAAAAATTTTCCGTTTGTCCCTAGTTAGGTATATGTCCTAAGCAGGGCCGGCTATACGTGTAAGCACAGGATACGTCGCATCGGGGCGCATCCATATAAGGGCGCCATAATTTACAAAAAAAAAAAAAATTTTTCCGCGGGGAGGAAAACTTATGTTCCGCGAAAGAAAAAATTTTTGAAGGGCGGCAAAAATTTTGCTTCTTTAAAAAAAAATTTTCCACAGAAAAATTTTTGAGTTTAGTCCCCCCTCCCCGAAAAAATTTCTGTATACGCCCCTTGCTGTAAGGCGTCAATTACTGTTCTGCATCGGGGCGCCAAAATCCTAGAGCCGGCCCTGGTCCCAAGTTAAGGTATTTTACTGTACTAAAAAATATCATATCTAAAATACCTTCTACTTTTTTAACCCAATACACCTACTGTGTATAAGAGGATATGTCTGTATCAAAATATCTGAGAAAGCTGGAGATCCCCATCCCTGACCTATAGAAGTATCGTAAAAGTTTTCTCAAAACTCTTTCCCTTTAATTATATTATACAGACGTAAGTTATAATTATTCATGAATATTTTTATAATTAACAAATAAAGTTATACTTTATTTCATTGGCATCTTTAATACAATAAAAAATGAGTTTTATTAATTTTTAAAAACATTTATTATATGCCTAAACTAGGTATATTATAATTAATTTATGCTAATCGAAAACTGCTATTTATTCTAATATATTTGAAAATACATAAAATCAAAAAAAAAAACTTTCTATATTTATATAACGACAAGTTCTATAACATTTTGATTATTTTGATATCTAAATAAACACCAACACACACTTTCATTAAGGACTTCGGGTCTTTTTTAGGCTGCTTTAATTAGTTGTTTCTACTCAAGATAATATTTTCAACTTGGTCCAGTTAATATGGATAAATTACATTAATGTTGACAGTTCCGGACTTACGTTTTTCTTAACGGCCCTTTTCTACTCTTATATAATATATTTTTTTTTTTTTTACTAAACCTGTAGTGAAGGATAAAATTAAATTTTTTTGAAAAATATATGGTAATAAAAACTTGTGAGTTGAGAAGGAGCTTAATAAAAAAAAAATCCATTGAAAAAGGATGTATAAAGGATTAGAAAAATTTTTATTTTTTTCAATCTCCTTGATTGCGTTTCCTCTAATTAAATTTGAAATGAATGAAAAATTAAACTAGCAAATGATTTAATCCATTTTTACACCGACTGGTTTAACCCCTAAGTCCAACGCCTTTTTTTCATTTTACGAAATAAATTTATTTATGAATTTATAAGCTAGGTTTCAACCCCATAATATTTTTAGTCAGGAGGGTTTTTTTATGTATTATTTTGTTTAAAAAATTCATTCGAAATACGTCAGTCCCCTGGAAGGTTTTCAACCGTAAAGCTAAGAGACTGAACTTATAAGCTAGGTTTCAACCCCATAATATTTTTAGTCAGGGGTTTTTTAATGTATTATTTTGTTTAAAAAATTCATTAGAAATACGTCAGTCCCCTGGAAGTTTTTTAACCATAAAGCTAAGAGGCTGATGAGCTTATATATTAATACAAAAAAAAAAAAATCAAAAAATCTGAGTGTTATTATATGGATACAATAAAATTAACTTATTGTCTATCAAAATCATTACAAATTGTGCATTTCAATTTCGACCCCAAAGTTAACCCATTTTTTGAGGAATAACCCATATTTATTTTCAATAAAGGGAGTAAAAAGAGTTTTAATTAAATAATTTTTTTTTCTTTTCTTAAACCAACAATTTAAAAATGAGCCTAAACCACAAGGGATGGAAACATTTAATATAAATAAATATATTGATTCAATATAATAATACATCCTATAATTATTTACAATAAAAAATATTCTATTGTAGTTTTATAAAATATAAAATAAATATAATTAATAAGACTGACAATTCTGGGAAAATAAAGAAAAAAAGACAACAAAAACGGAAATTGTGGTTTTATTCCTGCGTTTGTAAAAGACCACCGATTATTAAAGTCAAAAAATGCCTGCCTAAGGACTCGAATGGAGAGTCCCTTAATAAAGGCAGGCAACGAGAGAAAGAGAATGTGCAGCTGGAGCACGATTTCTATCATGAATCTCAAAAGGAGATATCATTATCATGGAGTAGAACAATCGCGTGTCCATCCAGCTTGATTGAGCCATCTTTTAAAAATAATTAAATATCTTTCTTTTATATTTACTATAATGATTTATTTTTTGTTCTAACTCTTAGAAAAACAAATATTTTTTATAAATTTAGATAGGATTTTTTTAAGAAGCTGCTAGCGAAAATAATTAATTATTTTGTTAAGGAGGGGAAACGAATCATGAAGCGAGATCAATATCAACACTAGCACTTTTTAGTATATAGAAGGTTTGTTGTCAAAAATTCTAAGTCGACATTTTGATGGATATATACCTTTTAAGGTCCCGCAAAATGGTCTGTCTGTCTGTGTGTGACGCTTTTAAGCATGAAGGAAATGAGCTACGAGGTTAAAATTTTATATTAAAGATAAATACCCTCTCAGTCAGTTGAAATAAGCTTTTGAACAAAATCGGCCAAAAAGTACTGAAGTACTTTTTTAGTTTTTTACAAATTTATCAAAATTTGTTCTAATAATTTTGGTTGAAATTCATAAATTAACTATTTTTTAGATGCTCTTTAAACAGTATATCAATAAAATTTTTCGTGAAAATTGATTGAAGTAGACTTTACTAATGTACTTTTTCAGTTTTTTTCGATTTTCTCAAAATTCACTGGAACAATTTTGATTAAAATTCATAAATCTACTATTTTTTAGGTGCTCTTTAAAAAGTATATCAATAAAATGTAAGTAAGTACTTACTTACTTACTTACTTACTATATCATTAAAATTATTCGTGGAAATTGTTTGAAGTACATTTTACTGATGTATTTTTTCAGTTTTTTTTCCGATTTTCTCAAAATTCACTGGAACAATTTTGATTAAAATTCATAAATCGAATATTTTTTAAATGCTCTTTAAAAAGTATATCAGTAAAATCTTTCGTGAAAATTGATTTAAGTAGACTTTACTGATGTACTTTTTCAGTTTTTTTCGATTTTTTCAAAATTCACTGGAATAAATTTGATTTAAGTTCATAAATCAACTATTTTTTAGATGCTCTTTAAAAAGTATATTCTCATTTTGCTCTCAATTATGTTTGAAGCACACTTTACTTTTGTACTTCATAGGAAAGATAAGAGAAATGGTCAAGTTTCTAACTAAGGTGCTACTAAATATATCTCGAAACAAAAAAATCTGCTGTGCGACCAGTCATACCAGATTTTTCATTTTTACATATACCCTTCTTTCACCCCAAAAATATCTCCCTTTCATTCTCTATCTTTATTCTTTAATTTATTAATTTTGGAGCAAAATAAGTTGCCATTTTTATTTTTAATGTAGGCCTATTTCCTCTCTTCACTTTAAAATTCTGTCAGTAATATATTCTCTCATATCATGTATCATGCATAAACATATACACTACTACATACTTGTATTAATACTCTCCATAAGAATTTTTTTTCAATTATTTTTTGTTGGCAGTTAAAAACAATATAAAAATATAATGAAATGCATTTCAAATTTTTATCGTTATAATTAGTAAAAGAGATTACGTGCGATTTTAAACTAGATAAATTAAACAAAATTTTATTACGTAATAAAAAATTTTAATAACTCTTAGGCCATTTTGCTATAGGCCTTGCCTCTATGATCACAATTTTCACATCATAACTTGAAATATTTTTTTTTTTAGAAGAGATAACTGAATTCCATAGAAAAACTGGCAGTATCAGTGATAATATTAAGTGATTGATAAGATAAAAAACCAACCTGAGAATGAATAGATCGTGATACGAAACATCGCTAATATATAAAAAATAATATTTTAAAAGCTTGATTTAAATAATAAAACCGTAATCTCATTCCATTAATATTTATAATTCATTAAAATCTTAAAAATTGATTAGATTATTTTAGACTAAAAGCAAAAATAAATAAGTGAAAAAAAAATTCATTTTTTGACAGAACGTTCACAACTTTTGAGATAAAATTTTTTCGCGGTACGGGCTTAAAAAAAACAAAAATTTTACATTTTTGTAGTGCTAAATAATTAATTATTAAACTTTACTAAATAATTTTGACCGCTAGATGGTTGGCCTATAAACTTCTTTAATTTGCTAAAACAAAGTCAATTTTGAAAAATACTCTACGATACTGTAAAAATACTGAACTGTATATATCTTCAACAAAATCAATACCATATTATTTTTACAACGATTATAATTGTTTGAATTTATATCTGTAGGAATTATAACATAATAAATACCAGATTATTTATTGATAATATTAAATAACCGGCCTAGAAATAAATGTACAAAGGTTTATCAAAAATAATTTATTATGTGTTTCAAAAAATCGCCTATATACAGAATGTATCAAATTTTTGACAGTAAATATTACGGGCTTTTCTTAAAACCGCCCAAGAGCTCCCGTGTATACCGGTACAAAGTAATAATGTATAACAGTTGTACCATCTTTTGTAACCTACCCGTTTTATTAGCATTTCTTGCTGTACGTGCAGTTGAAGTGATAAATAAATAAATAAAGAAATATATTTTTTATAAAATAAAAATTTATATAGAAATTAAAATATAGAAATTAATCCCGCTAAATTTTGAACTTGTTCACAATTAACTGCATTTAAAGATACAAATTTTGATTGAGATTTAGTTTAGATTGTTACTAAATTTCTAAAAATAAATAAGATAAATTTTATAAATTTATTTATAGGCCTAGTATGATGTTTGTTGCCAAATTGTAGCTAATTGAATTTTCTATATTTAGAGAAAACAAGAGAAATTTAAAATACCTCCGTTTTTCAATTAACGGTTTTTACAAATAACACAAAAATCTGACATTTGACCAAAATACAACTGAACACCAAGAGATAACACATGACACTTCTACATATTTTCTAAAATTTTAATGGAAATAAAAGAGTTTTAACCTGAAAAAGCTTTAAGCAATATATCATAAAGGTATAACCATTTAGATTAGTTGAAATTAGTCTAGACTATTTTTAACTTAAAACAAAAAAAAAAAAATTTTTCAATGGAAGATTAACAAAAATGTTTGACCTTTTAAAATGCCACCCTTGAGTCTAATTTATCATTTGAGAAAATTTAGGTAAATATAAAATTTTAATGAACCTACTATTTTAATGTTTACATGACTATTCAAAACGAAATGACTTAACTTAAAGTCTCTTCCTTATTATTTCAGGAATATTATTTTATAAAACAACAAAAAAAAATAGTTTTTTTTTTTTAAACTTATTTTCCCAATTAGGATAATTTCGCTAGTAGTTCTGACAATATCTTCTTTTTTTTATTATTCTAAGGAATGTTTCATTTTGTCATTTCATTAAATTTGATGGCAAATTATCCCTACTTGAAATGTATAATTTCCTTTTGAAAGTTATATCTAAATGATATGTGAATCTATATAGGGCCGAGAATACATTCAAAGAGGATGATATGCGGAATGCCGCGCGCTCTGGGCGCTCTCCAGGCTAATGACGCGCGATGCTGGATGCTGGAGTCTCTAAGCCCGTTGATTGGCAAAGCGTGAGATGAGAAGCGAGTAATGAAGTGTGAGCAACTTCAGCCCATCTTCATCTTCATCTGCCTGCTAGAGGCCAACCTGCCTGGCTGGACCGCTTCTCTAATGACTCAATCGAAACTAAGACCATCTCTTTCTCTCTCTTTGGCCCCGGATAAGAAAGATCGGCAAAGGGCGGAACCGAAGACTAATGACAGGAGAATCGGGGAAGAAGTAGAAAAAATAACCCATTTCATAATAAAGCTTTTTATAATACTATATCTTAAATGAAATCTAAGAAGGCTTCAAAATAAAAAGGCAATAAAAACCATCGACTAAGGAAGAACCGGGAGTTGATCGAGAAGAAGAAAAAATAATCCATCAATATTTATAGAAATCTGAAAAATTATCTAAAAAGACTTCAACGCGCGGTAAGAAATATCACCATCAGCAGAGGAGGAACCGGGGGATGGGATCACGGATCGGGGGAGAAGAAGAAAAAAATAATCCATTAATTTTTTTTTTATTATAAACTAACTTGAAATCAAAAAAACATTATCTAAAAAGACTTGAACGCGCGTTTGAAGATATCTCAGAAACTCTATGAAAGAACGGACCGGGAATCTAATGACAGGTCATTATTACGGTTCGGAGAGAAAAAAACAAAAAAAAAAAAAATCGAATCTTGTTTTTACACAATAGCCCACAGGAGACTTTAACGCGCGATAGCAAACTTTCTATAGGATTTCTGTTAATTTTATTTATTTAAGAAGAATAAACAGCCATTTAATAAATTCATTGACATATTTGGATGTTTCTTCTTCCTATTTGACAGTTGTTATTTAACTCACCTCACTCATGTCCGTCATCGATTTAAATTGAAAGATTGTTAATTACACTAATCACTTCACTTATCGCGTGGTGGGCCCCATTCAGCGACCCCCCGCATGGCACTCTCACTGTCAAAAGGGAGGAAGGCGAGACAAGACAAACACCAGATTCACTAGAGGAGAATGCACTCAACAAGCAGCATGCATGCGACTGGACTTGATTTCGGACTTGGACTTCTTCACCAACATGTGTATGTGGAAGTGAGTGCAGCAGAGCGGCGCGGACCAATGGCTGTTGGTAAGCACAATGACGTCACCAGGCCACGGACAGGTTGCCGGTACCTCCGAGGTGGCCCACAGGTCTGTGGGGGGCAGAACCAGCCTATCCTTCAGCTATGGGGGGATAAGGAAAAAGAAAAAAGAGCTGCTCCGCCGGCGGCCGGGCAAGTTTTCCCAAGCAAAAGCATGAAGCTTCGACAATACCAACATTGCTCTCTCTCTCACTCTGAAGACTCAAAATTGAAGACATCCCCACCCCCACAATTTGATTCTCAGCCCCGCCTCTGATTGATTCGTTAATAACTAACAAGGGAATGCTTGTTAGACATCGTCCGTCTGATCGCTAAAATGAGAAATCTATATCTATTGTTCCTTTTAGAAATATATTCTTCTTACAATACTAGATAATTAATCAAATTTTTAAATTAAAAAAAAAATATTTCTAAATCTTTTTAACTTTGCCCACCAACCATAGGTTGGGCAGGTAAAGTTAATGTAATCGTAAAAAAATCGAAATTTTTTTATATAAATTGTTCATAACAAAAATCTTCATAAATCTCGCCTAAAATTATCATAATGTTAAGAACAAGGGTTGGAAAAATTTGTGACAAATTACAAGTGATTTTTCCTCCGATTTTTTAAAGATTTATAGGATTTGAAGATTAATATCCGGACCAGAGGGTATATAGAAATTTTTTTCGGGGGGGGGCCGAACTCAAAAATTTTTCTGCGGAAAATTTTTTTTAAGAAACTAAATTTTTTTCACACGAAATTTTTTGCGGAACATTTTTTCCTTTGCGGAACCAAAGTTTTTTATCCTGCGGAAAAATTTGTTGCGCTGATATCTGTATATCCCTATATATGTATATGTGTTTGGGAAATTTCGGGGGGGGGCGGGCCCCCGCCCCCCCCTTATATACGCCCCTGATCTGGACATAAGTCTCTTAAAGTAATCCCAATCCAAAGCATTCGAAAATTTGGAATTTTTTTTTAACACTCACACTTTTTTTTCCCATTCACACAGTCTTTTCGGCAACTTAGGCCATTTAAGACTTTACGTTATTTGTAGGCCTAAATATATCTATTGGGGGTCCAGGCATTCTTATTTAGAAATTTGAATTTAAGTATAGAAAATTTTTACTTGTTTACAAAATCTCTGAAAGCTCTGCGGATAACATATGATAAGGGTGAATTTGCTGAATTCATTCCGAATTGCAACTTTTAATTGAATATGAAAAAAATTTCGGGTATTAATCTTCAAACACTCGTAAAAAATCGGGGAGGGGAATGCCTCAAGATCCCCTTGTTAGTTAAACACCGAGCCAAAAAAAAAATATAAATAAACCAGGGGCTAATATTTCCGGGGAGCCCGAACTCAAAAATTTTTACGAAACTAAATTTTCCCGCAGAACGGCAAAGATTTTTCCCTCGGTCATGGAATTTTTTTACCTTTTTTTAGGAACACGGAATTTTTTCCGCCCTGCTAAAAATTTTTTTTACGAAACTATAAAAAAATTCATTTTTCCGGGGGAGGGGGCGGCCTCCTTGGTCTCCCTTATATACCCCCTGTTAACTGGAAAACGAGAATGTTGATGGAAATACACGTTTTGAGGGTCTCTCAAAATGGTCTGTCGGGGTGTATGTTCAATCTATTTGGATCTATATCAGAATGCAACTTTAAATTACCGAAAGTAAAAGAAAGTTTTCTGCTGTAAGAACAATCACACCAGATTACCCCCTCCCCCTCTCCGAAAAACTTCGCCCTTAGAGCATAATAATAAGGCTTAATTTAAGAACGGAAAATCTTCTTCCTCTTTTACTAACGCGATCTCTCTTCTCACATTTCATTCTTTTTAATCTTTCACTAATAATTAATCAAATTTATAAATATCTCTTTTTTTTTTAAATTAAAAAAAAAAATCCTTTATAGTTGGTTGTCCTTTTCTGAACTTGTTTTCTCCTCTCTCATTCTTTTTTTTTTTTTTTTGTGGATACCAGGCAAGATCATTTTCAAACTCAAGTTTGTTTTCTCTCGTTTGAAATCGAATTTTTTTTTTATTTTCCAATACACTAAAGAAAGAACAAGTATATTTTATTTAATCAATTTATACATTGGTTTTTATTATAAATTAATTTTTCTTTTTTAATTGAAATCTAAAAAAACGTGTAACAATTAGTTTTTATTTCCTAATTAAACAACAGTTTGCCATTATTTATTTTTATTGAAAGAAAAAAAAAAATTTTTGCTGAATTTATTTGTTAGTATTTTTGGAATATATCCTCAGGCTCTCCTATTAAAGCATATAAAAACTTGAAAAAATAATAACGAGAATGTTTGAAATAGCTATATAACATCAAATAAATTTAATTTATGAATATAATAATATTAAATACGCATATCCAGATGTATTATGAATATTTTTAAATGATTTATTTGAACATATGGCTTTTCTTTAATTAGCGCTTTAATACTCCTTGTAAAATAATTTCAATTCTTGTAGATATTAAACTTCTTTGAAAGGATGGAATTTTTTCAATCAATGCTCAAATAGACTGATCATTAGCCAATATATTGCTTGTAGATATTGTTTGCTGAAAGGTAGGCAACCCAAATCACATTCAAGGCTGCCGTAATCCCCGCGTGAACGGGGCCTCTATTCACATGAAATACAGTAATATCAAATAAAACATTTTAAATAAATAAATTATATTTTTGGGAACGTGTTCTTTTTATGACAGAAGAACTTTTTTAGTATAAATTATTATTATTATTATTTTTTAAGGTCTTTTTCGGCATATAAAGCCATTTAGACTCCATCCCTATTTATTTCAAATGATTTTTAGTCAAATCAAATTAAATAAATTTTTCTCGCTTGGGACGGGAAGCGAACCCGGAACTCCGGTGCTAGTGTCTTCTCTCTGAGCCACGGCTCACGGGCTATATATAAATTATTGACCTAGCAATTACAAAAGTGTATAACACTCTTTCTTACAACTGACGTTTTCGATTCATTGTTACATAATAATCCAATAAATTAACCGTTGGCACTAGTTGAAACAATTAAATTCTCATCTAATTATACTGTAGATAAATAAATAACACAAGGTTAAGTTTGTTAGTATCTTTTGTTTTTATTTTTAGCTTATGCGAATTACGACGTTAATACATCATCTTCATTCATAGGATGACACAAACTAACAAATGGCACACTGTATCTTATTTTACTAAAGATAGCAGCACTGTTCCTCTACTTGTTATATGCACCCTGTTATGCAATGGTGTGTCAAAGACCAAACATCGAGTTTTGAGAAAATCAACATTAAAGTTTTTTGTTTACATTGGATTATATATAATTTTTCTTGTCAATTGTGCAAGTAACATTAAATATAAATTTTTTTAGGACATATTTCATAAAAAATACTATTAATTAAAGCATTTGAAACAATATTCCGTGATTAACTCACTTTTGAATTTTTTTGGTCTTTGACACACCATTGCATAACAGGGTCCATATATGCTTAAATTACTTTAAAGTGGTTATCCTAACTTATGTTACCACGCCTCCATATAACGAGTAGAGTAACAGTGACGCCTCCCCCATCTTTAGTAAAATAATACAAAAACAAAAATTTGTAATGCAACAAAATTAGATTGTTAATAATAATGCAATAGTTTTTGTATTTATTCTTATTTATATTAAAACTAGCAATCATTTGGAAAATTGATCTTGTTGACACTCATATTTGCACACTCTCCCTTAGAATATTCGGCGCCTCTAGGAGGCGCATCTTAAGACTTTTGGATAACCGTTGCTTTAAATGGATATCTAATGTATTAAGCATATATAACTGAGTCATGAGGAACAATGCTGCTATCTTTAGTAAAATAAGATACAGTGTGCCATCTGCGATGAACGATAAATTAGATTGTTAATCCAAGCCCCTGGAATGCAATAGTTACTTTGTGTCATATCTCTGAAGATGATGTATTAACGTCGAAATGCGCATAAGCTAAAAATAAAAACTTTTTGAAACTTAACCTAGTGTTATTTATTTATCTATAATTAGATGAGAATTTAATTAAAAGTTCCATAACCCGTTTCGAATTAATTCTGAATTAATCTTTAGTGAGTTGGTTATTTTCAAAAATTTCCATTTTTGTTTTTTAATTTGTTGAAGGCCTTTTTCGGTATCTGAGGCCATTTAGACTCCGTCTCTATTTATTTCAATTGATTAGTATCCACTTCAATGTAATGCCGGAGACGGAATCGAACCGTTTACTTTTAAATGATCCCAACTGCTATAGTATTTAATGTAAGATATGAGCCTTTTGTTTTTTATTTTTAATTTATTATTTAAAACATCAAGAAATTGTTGTTCTTACGACCGGTTTCTGACTATTTTTTAACGTCTCCAGGTTAATATACAAAGTTTTACATATTAATTAGAGCGTGTTCTTAATAAACTTTTATAAAAATTTTTTATAACATGTTAATATAACACGAGAAATACGTACTTAATAAATAATATTCATGTCTTAATCATGTCATCATAGGAAACTTAATTCGTTTTCTAATAAACAAGAGACTTGAAATTTTTCGGCTATCGAATACTATTTGAAAGTAAAATTAAATCTTTCTTTTAGACGTTTTTAAGAGCGGTAGCCATACGTTTTAAAGCTATAAATTATTAGATAGCATCTCCAAACTAAATGCTAAATTTTGTTATCTCATATTGAATTTTTTAAATTTATTTACTAGAATTAGTCTGCTCTCATTTTTAATTGTCCAAACTTCCTTTGGGGAGGTGTACAAAATATAAAATATACATTTAATTTTCTAATTCTCTCTCGATATATTTCATATATTGGTAAGAGAAAGTAAAAATTTAAATGATGCTACAGAAGTGAATTTTGAATTAGATTTCTTTGAGATATTAAATAATTTAATTATAGATCATGAAATTATCAATTTCATTCAGCCTAATAAACAGAAAGTGAGCTATTTTATTTTTAAAGATAAAAAGATTTTCCTCTATCACTCTCTTGCCTTCCCCTACATGCCTCCCCCTCGCTACTGGAGTGGGAGGAAATTTATAGCCTTCTAACAATGGAATCTTTTTATTTTTAGGCGATTTCCCCTTGCCAAGAGATTGTTGCCCTCCCCTCTCGCGGTTTCACCGGCGGCGCCGACTCTCACCGCCCCTCCGCTGCCAGTCGAGAAGACGCTTACAAGCCATTAACACCTCCACCCCCCGTTCGTCGAAATAAACAGGTAAATTTTATATTTTTTAAATTTATTTCTTTTATAAAATGATATCTTTTAATTAGTTTTATGTATTTTTATAATATTTCAAGTAAATATTCAAAAAAAAAATCTTTCTAAAATGATTTATTTGCCAAAACTCAAATTATGATTTTTTCATCTAGATTTGAATGAAAAATATGAAATTTTTTTCAATCAACGCTCAAAGACTGTTGTAAACCAGTTAATAAATCGTTTCAAATTGTTGAGTTTGTGTTTGAGTGGACAAATGATTTATTAATACTGTATAATACGTAGTTGAGTTTGATTATTAGCCTAAGCCCTCCTTTAACAATAAAAAAGAGTAATTATTTTTTATTCTAACAATGAATTTTTTTATATTATTAAAACAGAAAACATTCGAATCGATTTTTCGACTGGCAACTAAACGATTCTATTTACCTCACCACAATCTGTTGAGAGGACGTTCTGAAACCAGCGTCATCTTGGCAACTTCTCTCCAACAAGATCCAAGTAATATTTTTTATTATTCATAATATTTATAAATATTTTATCATTTAATCCAATAACATCTAGCTGTCCCGGAAGACTTGGGTTGCCCACCCAAGTTCTCTATCAATAAAACTCCAGAAAATATGAATAATAAATATAGACCTATCATTTCTATTTTATTATAGTTTTTCTTAGCATTAATATAATAACTAGCTGCACAGTCAGATTTGGGGGCCATGGTGCGTTTTTTTATTAAATTCTTTCAGTCAGAGTCGTCCTTAAGACTATTTTTTCAAAAAATATTTTAAATCATTAATAGAAGGTATAATAACGTGAAAAAATTTTTTTGAAAAACTTTTCTCTTATTTTTCCTTCCTGAAATTGGAATGTACAGTACTATCGGGAACTAAATATATGTCGACACAAAAACAATCTGGTGTGACAAGCACAGAACACAACTTTCGATTACCTAAGGTAAGAGAAAGTTGTGTGCTGTGCGACCAATCATACCATATTTTTTAATTAATTTTCTTGCTTTTTATTTTTTTTTTTTTTTAGTTCTGAGTCTATTTTCCTGAGAATAATTTTGAGTTGGTTTCTCTTCTGACAAAACTGGCCGGACTCTCTTCTGCACTAAACAACTACCAGTAACAACTGAGCTTCTCTTCTGGAGTAACAACTGAGCTTCTCTTCTAGTGTTTCTACTGAACTTCTCTTCTCAAGGAATTTGAAGTAAGGCCAGCGTTTATTTTAAAGGAGACTCAGATTTCATTCAATGGACCATACCTATAGTTGACCATAAATACATACATTTTCTACAGTCAACTAAAGTTAAGTGATACTCTTTAGGACATTATTAAAGAGAGATGATAGTTTAAAGACATTCTAAAGATATAAAAAAAAATTTAAATTCTTTTTACAACAATAATAATTTACAATCAAAGATAAACTTAAAAATTTTAAAATAACATTTTTTTAGTTTTTGATCAATGAGCATTCGCACTTATACAACACACACACACATACACAGAATTATGTAAGTCATGTGGTTCTCAACTTATTTTCATTCACGAACCGACAATTATTGATTTTTTTATTTATAAAACGGTTAAACAAAAATACGAATTGCATTTTGAAAGACATACCGTTATTAATATTATGATTTTATTACATTAATAATAGAAATAATTAAGAAATTTTCATTTTAGTTCTGAACGGCAATATCATTAATTTTTTCATATTTGCACTTGTCCATCGTGATGTTGTTATTTATATTTAAATTACAAAAAAAAAAAAAATGAAATAAATAAATAATAAAAATAAATTTAATTTTTATATAAAAAAGAACATCTCGTGGTGCAATGCAATGCGCGGTGGTTGAGAACCCTGATTTGCAACTTGGTTATTTTCATTTTTTTACTATATTCTTTTATTAAAGTTCATTTATTCATCATTTACCTAAAACTACTAATTTCTCTAAATAAATTATGTAGATTTCTATTTTTTTCCGAATCATTCTTATACCGTGTGATTTTTTTTATATATAAATCAAATAAAAATTGTAATAAATAAAGAAAAAAAAATCAATTTATATATAAAAAAAAAACAAAATTATAGATATTTGAAAATTTTATAAAAATTGATTATAAAATTCAATTTTCAGTTCAAATGAAGTTTAAAGATGAAAATAACTCTCTCAATCCTCTACCTCCCTACCCTTCCTCTCAAACACTCACACACACATAGGTATTTTAGGCCCCAAACTCTCTTCCTCTTTAGGTTAGGTTTCCTTGCTGCCTTTCTGCGAGATCACCAAGTCGTCAAGTTATAAGGTGTGTTCTGCCATTCTGGCAAACATTTAGCTAATAGGTAATGAAGAAAGGGTGGGTTTTTAGCTTCAGGGCTTCTCTTTCAGTGTATTCTTCGAGCGATTCGATGGAAATGGAGGATGGAAATGAAACAAGGTATTTACATGCCCTCTCTATAGGAGTAGGAATGGACATAAGGTCCATTTAGATTTTTTAATTCCTTATTTACAAACTAAAAATTATATTTTGAATCAAGTATTCAAATTAAAGAAATTTCATCAAAAAAGTTGAACAAAATAATTAATTGAAGCAGCCATTTTTAAACTTCACATACACATAATAAAGCTTTTAATATCAATATAAACACAAAAAACCAAAACTAAACAATTTTGCTACAAAATGTATTAATTGGCTGCAAATATTTTAACCAATCTGAGTCTCCTCTTTATTTTTAATAAGCAGATCATGTCATCGATGATGAAGGGGACGGTTTCTATAAATTTAAATGTTTAATTTTCAAAATTTATTTTTAATGTTAAAATTTGTTTTTGTCAATTTTTAATTTCGAAGGGTTTTTTTCAACCCCTAAATCCCCTCAGATCCGCTTATTTTTATTATTTTTATTATTGCTTGCGAAAAACGAGTAAAGCCATGAGGTCTAAAAAAAAAAAATTGGGAGTTTCAAATGCTTAAAAGATTACAAATTTCGAGATTCAGTACAAAAAATAATTTTATTTAATTTTATTTAAATTTAAAAAAATGAAAAATTTCGAAAGTAGCTATCTTGTAAATGTAAAATGTTCAATTTTATAATTAATTAAGAATTTGATTTATTATAATAACTCCATTGTCTCTTTACTCTTCTTTCGCAAGCAATAGTTATATAAGTAAAAATTGTAAAAAGCAAAATAAAAATTAAATTTATAGTTTTTGAAGTATCATCATCAGTTCACATTCAAATGCCATATACAAGTTAATTTGCAATTCTTTATATAGAGTCCTTGGATCAAACTCCAAATGCTCTAAATTAATTTGTAAATTTCTTTAATTGTTGAATATTAATTTATATGTGACTTGAGTGTGAATCTTTAAAAAAATCCCGACAAGTCCTGAATTATTTGGAACTTTATTAGATAAAAGAAAACTCACAAAAATTATAAAATTTTAATAAGCAAACACTTATTCATTTTATTAGAAGCAAAATTTAATTGATTTATTTTGAAATTTTTAAAAATTTTTTATTTATTTACCTCATCACTTAATTCTTGGTTTAAGATTGAGTCGAATTCATAAAAATATTTTAAGAATTTCAATTTATAAGAAGAAATACAAAAGATTTTTCTCATCATATCAACGAAACAAAATTTTATTTTTTCTCTATTTATTGAAACTTTAAAATGTCAATGAATCTACTCTATTTTTTTATTCTGCTTTATTATTTCAATTGTTGTTAGAATTAAGGGACATTATTTTTTTGTAAATATTTTTTGTAAACTTGAGCTCTCTCGGATTTCCGTTCGCTAGAAAATCAGCATGCAATCAAAAATCACTGTTTACCCCCGTTAGGCGTTAGGCAGTCTAGAGTTTGGAAGGAAGAGATGAGTTCTTGTTTTTTATTTTTTTTTTTATTTTTGATCTCAAAAACCGAAACTTGTCATGTTTCATTGGATTCTTGATTCTGATCACATTGATTTCGAACAGCAAGTGAATATAAAGATTCTCTTGTGGAGAGTAATAACAACCTTTCGATAAATGATTTCTAGATTTAGGCAGGTATTTCATCATCAGTACTCAGTTCAGTTCGGATCCTTGTGTTAAGATGATAAGTCCAATGAAAATACAACAAGTTTCTTCTATTCGGACAAAATTAATTAGGCCTTAGGCCTATGAAAGTTCTCTTCGGCCAAAATTAAATGCATGTCTTTCGATTTTTATTATATTAGGGAATGATAGAGGTGAGGGGGATCACTCTCCCCGGGCGCAATAATTTTTAAATATAGGTCCCTTTAGCTTAGCTTCACTTAAACAACAATGATATTTGAATTTGGGAGAGTGGTCACACTTAATGAATATGCAATTTTTGCACTTCTAAAACTTTTTTATTTAAGATCTTTACGATCTTTCTTTTCTGATTTTTTTTTTATGCGAAGAATAAAAAGGAAGAATTGTGAATGAAGTACGAACATTCATTCATTCTTCGAAGACTATGAAGACCAAGAATACATATCAACAAAGGCATACTCTATGAAGATCAAAAAGACATCAACAAAGACAATACTTTATGAAGAAGACGTCTCCACGCCTCAACCTCTTCAAAAGAAGCTTAAATGTGTGAATTTGTGTTGTGTATTTAAAATAATATTTTTTATGTAAAAACTATGTTAAACTATGTATAAACTATTAAAAAAAATAAATGTTTCCCATTTTATTTTTCAGCCGAGGATGTCAACTTGTATTCATAATTAATTCAACAAAAGAGAATTAATTTTGAATATGAGTTTTTTATTTAACATTTTGAGATTTTTTTGTTCAGATAGTAAGCAGCGATAGCAGAAACCAACACCTGAAATGGATTTCTTCAAATGAATTTTGCCAACTTATTATGGTGCATCTTTATGAAAAAGTAATTATCTTTTTCTTATTTTTTTTATAGTATAGTCCTTGATATTGAATTAATTACTGTTTGAAATTTCTTTGCTATATCAGGGGCGAATATAGAAATTTCTTCGGGGGGGGGGGGGTTTCTAATTTATTCTAATTTATTTTATTTTTTTTTTTAGAAAAAAACATTCACACTTTTTTCTCATTCACACACACAGCTAATTTATTTTAATCTAAAGAGAAAAAGTTTTAAATTCTGTTACCATGGCAACCATTTCTCCCATCTTTCCTTCGAAGAAAAAGGGGAAAGGGGGTTTTAACAAATTTTCAGGAAAAAAAAAAAAAATACATTTTAAAGAGCGTCTAAAAAATAGTTGATTTATGAATTTTTTAAAAAATGGTTGGAACGAATTTTTAGAAAATCGAAAAAAACTAAAAAAGTACATCAGTAAAGTACTAGTACTTTTTGGCCGATTTTGTTTAAAAGCTTATTTACACGAGTTCGGAAGGTGCCTAACTTAAATATAAAATTTCAACCTCCTAGCTCATTTCCTTCATGGTAAAAATGTCGACACACACACACCAGACCAATTTGCGGGACCCACTTTTTTGGACTCAGGGGACCTCAAAACGTGTATATCCATCAAAATCTCGACATCGAATTTTTGACATGATCGCAATACTTTCTCTCTATATATTTCATATATAGGGTAAGAGAAAGTAAAAAGAGTGTCCCGCGAATTGGTTTGTGTGTGTGTGTGTGAATATTTTTAAGCATGAAGAAAATGAGCTAAGAAGTTGAAATTTTATATTACACCTCCCCGAGGCGTGAAAATAAGCTTTCGAACAAAATTGATCAAAAAGTACTAGTTCTTTTTCAGTTTTTTTTTTTTTTTTAATTTCTCGAAAATTTCGTTTAACGATTTTGATTAAAATTCATACTATATCAAATACTTTTTAGATGCTCTTTAAAAAATATATCATTGAAATTTTTAGTAAAACTTGTTTGAAATATACTTTACTGTATTAGTGGTATTTCAGATTTTTCAAATTGCTTTTCTGGCTCTTTCTTCCCTAGAGCCCTATGTTAATTTCGATTCAAAAGGGGGTCCCTTTGGAACTTTTTACACATTTAAAAAAATTGTTTTTCAATTCTTATGAAATTTTGTATTTATTTAGGATTCTATTGTGTATAAAATATCCAAATATGAGATTAAAATTTTGAAAAATAACCATAGTTTATTTCAAGCAGTTAACATTTAAAATTCGCAATTCATCAATTGACTTTTTACTTTTTTCTCTTCATAAAAAATCTGGTGTGACAACACTTTTCTCTTCAGTAATGGAAAGTTGTGTGCTGGGCGTTAAATCACATCAGATTTTTTATTCCAAGCCTATCTATAAATTCCTTATTTTAAAAATAACGGTGAATTTATTCTAAATAGGTGACCCAACCAAATAAAAATACCACGTTTAATTCAAAAACAATTTAAAACAAAATAAAATACAAGTTTTAATTAAAAAAGAAAAGCTTTTAATTAAATCTACACCAACCAGACAGGAAAAAAAATTGTTTAATTTAAGGAAACGACCATTTAAAATTTGTTCCATGTAAACGACGTGCTCTTAGTGAAAAGATTATGCTCAAATGGGACACACACACACATACACACACACACACCCTCTCTCGACAAAGGATTTTTCAATGTCCAGCGTGTTTGAATTAAAATATGACTCCATCATTTTGAGAGAATCCAATTGCCATCTTGCAGTCAGTCAGTCAGTAATGGTTTTCTTTCTCGAGAAATTTCCAAGTCGTGACAAAATGTGTTGTAGCGTAAATCAAAAAACAAAATAGGAATTTCTTTTTCTTTTTTTTTTTTAATATGAACATGATGATGATAATTTGAAACTCAACTAAAAAAAAAAAAAATTTATAATAATAACAACCATCATCAAGAAATTTCTTTTTAAGGTAAATTTAATTAGGTACTTTATATGAAAATAAATTTACAGAAATCCTTCAACTTAATGAATTTATAAAAAATGTGTCCCTCATATATAGAAATAGAAATAAAACATTTTGAATGAATCTTAAAAATAATTTGACTTTATTGGGCTATTAGACTAATTTTTGGTCTGACAAGGGGAGTGCATACTTCATGTCACCGATTTGAACGAAATTTTTTATGTGTAGTACTTAATGAAAAACAAATTCTGTTAAAGCGAGAAAATGCACTTCTCAACGGTTCGTCTAAAAAAAAAATGTTAAAGATTTTGCCAGCATACCTTGCTAACAATGCATTTACAAAAGCCGCAATCGGTAGCGTTCATTCTTTGTAAACATGAAATCTCGAGTTCGAATCTCGCCGTATGCAACAATTTTTTTGTGTAATTTATTTTTTTTGGATTTCTAAGAATATTAATAAAAAAATAAAGTTTTTTTTTTTAATTATTGGCTTTTAATTTTTAACATGTTATTTATATTTAAAGAAAATTCAAATGCTTTCTGTCAAAAATATAATATAAAAAAATATTTAATATTATACGAGAAATACAGTATATTACAATTAATTGAACACATAAATAAATTTACAATAATATTAAATATTTCCTTTTTTGACAGAAAGCATTTGAATTTTCTTTAAATACAATATATGGAACAACATGTTAAAAATTAAAGGCAAATATTAAAAAAAACTTTTTATTTATTTATTATTATTAAAAAATATTTTTTAAAACCAAAAAAATTAAATTACACAAAAAAATTGTTGCATACGGCGAGATTCGAACTCGAGATTTCATGTTTACAAAGAATGAACGCTACCGATCTAGCCAGACACGCTTTTTTTTTCTAAATGTTATTGTTAGCAACGGCTTAAGGCATGCTGGCAAAATCTTTAACATTTTTTTTTTAGACGAACCGTTGAGAAGTGCGTTCTCTCGCTTTAACAGAATTTGTTTTTCATTAAGTACTACACATAAAAAAAATTTCGTTCAAATCGGTGACATGAAGGCTATGCACTCCCCTTGTGAGCTAAATTGATCAATTTGTTGAAAGATATATATTCTCTTTACGGGACGGGATGCGAACCCTTGACCTGTGGCAGCAGAAGCTTATTTTTTAATTTCATCTTATTCTAATTAAAATATTTAAAAATATACATAAAAATAATGACAAATAGAATTTTACGACAAAAAAATCTTTTTGGCAAAAGTTGATATCACGTGACTGTTTTGCGAAAATATTTTTTTGCTGGTGGATCAAGTACCCACCACAAAATATTTTACTATGACTCGTCACGTTTTTACTTAAAGATAAAAAAACTCAGGCTTCTCAAATAAAAATCTTGTATAAATAAATTATATTTTTGTGTTAATAAGACCACAGAATGAGTGTTCGAAATGTTGTATTAAATACAGATATATCACAGCTAACCTGAAAAATATAATTTATTTATTCATTCTCAAGAAGCCTCTGTAACTGATTTATAACTCCTTTGATCATATCGCATAGTCGCTTACAGTTTTCTCTCCATCATATTCCAAAAAAAAAAAAAAAAATTAAAATTTTTACAAACCTAATTGAGATTTAAAACCCACACAATTGTTTTTTGCAATCTCTAACGTCGTCGGAAATTACATTTAAGATTTATTTATTAATTATTCAGATTTAGATAATAAGAAGCTTATCAAAATCATTGCATAATTTTAAATATATTATAGTACAAAAAAAATATATATATATATATATGATTAATTTGTGAACATATTAAAATAGTGAATATTTATTACCAAAAAAATAAGAAATTACAAGCAATTAAATTCCTATAAACAATTTTTGTATATAATAATTATCGTTATTTTTTATAAGTACCTTATTAATTTTTTCTCTTTCTAACTATTAATTTTCTTCTATCTCTCTCTTGAAGAATTTTTTAAGGGTCAAAACATATCTAACAAGTCTCATCAGTTCATCATTCATTTATAAAAAAAAATTATATAAACAGATTCATTAAATCCTACTTAGAAAAAAATATCTGATTTGTTCTTCTACTTAATCAATTTATAATCTTAATTTTATTCACTAGAGAACTATAGGTCGCGACCCCCTACTTGGGAAAAGTTGGATCTTAATTAAATTATAAAATTTATCAAAATACTGTTTTAATCTAAGCGCAGCCCACAGAAGGCGAGCCGCGCGGCTAGTATAAAACTTTTATTATTACATATCTAATAGTCATGAATTTTATTTTCCTAAATCATTTGTTTAATCACTTAATTCTCTCTTATAACTTTTTACTTTCTCTTACCTATATGTATATGTTAATATATATAGAGTAAGTAGGCCTATTGGATTCATGTCAAAAATTGAATATCGAGATTTTGAAGGATATACACGTTTTGAAGTCCCGTGAATCCAAAAAAGTGATTTTCGCGACATGGTCTGTCTGTGTTCAATTTAAAGCATGAAAGAATTGAGATATGAGGCTGAAATTTTATATTTAAGTTAGGCACCCCCCTAGGGCGTGAAAATAAGCTTTTAAACAAAATCGGCCTAATAGTACTACTAATACTTTACTGAAGTACTTTTTCAGTTTTTTTCGATTTTCTCAAAATTAGTTCTAACGATTTTGATTAAAATTCTAATTTTTTAGACGCTCTTTCAAATGTATATTCTCATTTTACCCTTGAAATCTTATTAAGACTACTTTACTCTTGTACTTCATAGGGAAGATAGGAGAAATGGTTGCCATGGTAACAAAATATAAATAAACAAATAGTTTAAAAAGAAGAAATTAATGACTGACAATTTGAGTGATAATCAACAGGAACAGGTAGATGAAGGCAGCCAGCAAAGAACAAAAACTTTATTTAAATATCGTCGACGTTTCGGGAACGCGTCGCTCCCATCTTCAGAACCTATGGTCATCGACCAAATAACACCAAATAAATTGTTCGATGACCGTAGGTCTTGAAGATGGGAGCGATGCGTTCCCGAAACGTCGACGATATTTAAATAAAGTTTTTGTTCTTTGGCTGCCTTCATCTACCTGTTCCTGTTAAATAAACAAATAGTTTATACATTTTTCAAATTTAAATGTACCGTACTGTCGGTAACTAAATATATCTCGACACAAAAAAATCTGGTGTTACAAGTACAGAATACAACTTTTGATTACCGAAGTTAAGAGAAAGTTGTGTACTGGGCGACCAGTCACACCAGATTTTTTTTTAATTATTATTTTATCAACATTTCAAATTATACTAATTTTTATAGGTACGCCTATTTAATATACATTTCATACAATACTCTACTTAAAAATCCTATAGCCCATCGAAGGGAAAGGATATTGATAAGTATAATCCATTTCTAATACGAAAAAATGTATTAATTAGGAATTTCTCTAACATTAATGGTCCTATAGCCCATTTGCGAGATTATAGAAATGGCCAATTAATACCTTTTTTTCGTGTTCGATTGAATTATACTTATCATTGTTTTGGACAAGTTACAGCATGTCATAGATGGCAAGAGGCTACCTGTCGTGGGGTTATAGAGCATTTAGTAGTGAGTTTGTCGCCGAAGAGAGAGGTTGAATCCACGTTGGATTTTCTCTCAAAGGCTTTATACATTTAGTGTTGTGAGTGCCATTGAAGGGTGCAGCTGGGCGTCGGTTGGTCTCCCTTCAAAATAGTCAATTTCTCTTAAACAACGAGCCCGATTTAGGTAAATTTCTTCCTAATTATTATTTATAAAATAATTTAAGAATATTTTTACTTTTAAGCAAGAAATTAGCGATTCGGGGGTGAGGGCGGAGGAATCCGAGCAATTTTGTTCGTTGTATCCTATGGGATATATCACTTATTTTGAAAATTCTAATAATATACACTTTACATAATTGATAGCTAGCTATAAGTAATGTAGGCATCCAGGATTTAATTCAATATTTTCTCTCACGTTTCGGATGCCACAGGGTAGTTTACATGCTATTTTTTAAAGTAAATATCTGATCACCTAGGTATGATTTATTTATTTCTCTTATTCCAAAGTAGGATGTTTCGGTCCTTGAAACGACTATCAACTAAACAAAAAAGTTTCAATGTTCATTCCCTCCTAATGTTTTATTTCTTGTTAAGATTTAAAATTCCATCTAAAAAGAAAAAAATCTGGTGTGACTGTCTCACATCACACAACTTTTAATTACCGAAGATAAGAATTTTGAGAAAATCGAAAAAAACTGAAAAATTACTTTGCTAGTACTAGTACTTTTCGGCTGATTTTGTTTAAAAGCTTATTTTCTCGCTCCAGGACTTAAATATAAAATCTCAGCAGCTTCATAGCTCAATTCCTTCATGCTTAAAATCGAACACAGACACACAGACAGACAGACACACACTCAGTCAGACCATGCCTCAAAAAACACTTTTTTGGATTCAAGGGACCTCAAAACGTGTATATCCATAAAAATCTCGACATCGATTTTTTGACATGAAACCAATACTTTCTCTCTATATATTAACATAAATAAAGGTAAGAGAAAGTAAAAATCTGGAATAATGAATAATAGCACCAAAAACTTTTCGTTTAACGTTGAACCAGTGGCGGATCCAGTGTTTCTCGGGCGGAGGGGGGGGTAATCTGGAGTGACTGGTCGCACAGCACACCTTTTTTCTTTTTCGGTAATTTAAAGGCGCATTCTGTACTTGTTTGCCAGAATATAAATATAAATCAAATTTTTAAGTATTAATTTTTAAAATTTTACATTAAAAATACATTTTTTTTCAAAAAAAGTATTTTTTTTTAAATCTCAGGGGGGTAATTACCCCATTTACCCCCCCCCCCCCCCCTGTGTCCGCCCTTGCGTTGAACTCAATTTATTCTTTAGAAATTTCGCATTCTCTTCGGACAGATTGTTTTCTGTATTAGCTTGATAACAAAAAAATTAATTTTCATAATTTTTTAATAAGTCATTAAAATAATTATAACTTTCTATCCCAATGATTGAAAATCCCTTATGAATATAATTAATTTAAAAAAAAACCACATTGAAAAATTCCTTATAATAATCTAGTTTTTAAAGTGAAACTTTTATTTGATGCCCTCAAATTTTTTCGCTCTTCTCTCAGCATGTCGCGTTACAAGCCGTCACGGCCGTGACGCTACAAGCCATGACGTCACAAGCAGTAACGACAAAAATAGGAAAATTGAAATTTAATATATTTTTTTTAAGTAAGCCTACGTTTAGACGCCGCTCCTTAAACTACATAAATCCCCCTTAAACTACATAAAGAGTGATTAAGGTGCTAATTTTGTTAATTTTTTCTATAATAAAAACAATAATTAAAATGTTAAAGTTTTTTATTGAATTATTCTTAATAAAAAAAAAAAGGTGGATAAATACCTATAAAATAAATCAAGGTCGTAATATAAACAACAACAAAAAAAAATTTATTTTGTAAATTATCCTATAAAACAAAAAAAAATCATGTAAGAAACCTACGCTTGCCAACTGTATATTAATCAAACTCGTTTTTTATATATATTAAAATCAATTTTTATGTTTTTATTTGTTATTTAGATTAATTAATTAATTTCATCCGAATTTGAATATTTCGGTTACCAGCTGACTGATTGTCGGAATATACAAAATTCCAAAGAGAGGGGAGGGTTCCGCCCCATGATCTTTGAAGAGAAAAAAAAGTCGCTCGTTAGTCGGTTTGGTCTTTCTTTCTCTTATCTTCTTGAGGAGGGAGCATTTATGCAGGCAGCTTGTTAACCAGACGACCGCTTCCAATAAAACATGATTATCCTGATTGAATTGGGAATTTCATTTTATATTTATTAGAAATAAAAATGATCAGATAGCCATCGGGTTGTATTGTATACTTTCATGCTAATCGTCTTCTAAACTTACTCTATATTCATAACTTTTCGTTTTATGTTCTAAAGGGTGGCCAAACAAATCAATTTACATTTTATTTAAAAATAAAAAAAAAATTTTATAGTTTGTATATTTATGAACTTAGTAGTTTTAAGTGTACATAAAAAAGATAATTGATACATTTAGATTATCAGATCATCGTTTGGTTTAAATTTAAATCAGCGAATTTTATTTTAAAAAATATTTCAAATAAAATTTCTACAGAATTTTGAAATTTCGACTTAGGTTGGATAGTAAATTTTGTCCAAATTCTTTCAAGTTTTCAAATGAAAAGAATTTTAGAATAATTTTCTGAAAATTTTGCTCAGCTCATGGGTGGATCTAGAGGGGAGGGAAATTTATTTTAATGGTTTTAAGAAATTTTGATAATCTATAGGCTTATATAGATCTATAATTTGCTTTCATTCTCTTTCCTGTAATCCTAGAAGATTCTTTTTAACCAGAAAATTACAGCATATTGTTAAAAATAAAATTTCGTCCCGAAATTTCAACTGGAACAGAGAGGCGGGCGATTGGGCTAGTAAAAAGAAACTATTCGATTAATATAGAGCCTATAAAAAATAAAAAATAATTTTGCAATAAAATTACCGGAAAATATTTCAGAAAATTCGTAGAGATGAAGATCATTTTGTGTCAAATTTTATAAGATTTTTATATGAATTTTATCCAACCTTATGCTTCATTTTAAATCTGTTCCTAAAGTTTGACGCTCTTCAGGGCAGTGGAGTCATTTCAACTTTTTCTTGGGAGGGGCAAATTTTTTTCTTGGGGGGCAAACATTTTTTTTCTTAAAATTTACTTACAAATATGTACTCAAATTGAGCCAAAAGATATTTAATTTAATTTAATTTTTTTAATTCTCATTACCAGTGGCGTACCAAGGGGGGGGGGGGCGGTCCGCCCCAGGCCCCGAGCCGGCATAGGCCTCCATATATTTATAAAAAAAAAATTTAATGAAAATTTCACTTTGAGAGGCCCCGGGGCCCTCAGGGCTCAAGTAAAAACGGAAAAATTTAGATAAAAAAAAAAAAAACAAAATTTAATGAAAATTTCTCTTTGAGAGGCCCCGGGGCCCTTGGCGTTCAGGGATATACAGTATTTTAAAAATATTTTTGTGTATGGAGGAGAAGGATATTTAAAGATTAACACCCTCCCCCCAAAAAAAAATTCAATATAAGGCCCCCTCTTCTAGTGCCGCCCCAGGCCCCCAACTGCCTCGGTACGCCTCTGCTCATTACAGTTTATATACTCGTAGATATATTTTGAAAGATTTTATCTAGAATAATATAAAATTTTATGTCAGAGCCCTTGGGGGGAGGGGGGCAAATGACCCCACCTGCCACTCCCCCCACCCCCATTGACGCGACTGCTTCAGGGACCGCAAAAATTCAAGTGAGGCAGGAACCAAAAAAGTTTGTGAACCATTGGCAAATATACAAATTAAATTAAAAAGACTAGGTTATAAGTTTCAAAGAATTTTTAATATTATTATTTTTAACAGTTAATTCAACTTTTTGAATTGGCATGTGAAATTCTCTATTTCTTCTTCTATTAAATTCTATAAGTTTTATGTGCGATTTAGTGCGGTTTATTTATTCATTTTATTTAAGTTTCGTTCTAAATATATGACAAAAATCAGCCAACTTTCAAACTATGTTAAACGCACCGGTTCTCGTCTGATCACCGAAGTTAAGCAACATTGGGCACGGTCAGTACTTGGATGGGTGACCGCCTGGGAACACCGTGTGATGTTGGCTTAATATTTTTTTTATTTAGTATTTAGCTAAATTTATTTCAAAAAAAACTTTACAGTTTTTATTCTTTATTCTTTTTATGCTTCGTTTTTTTATTGGATCCGGTTGAAATCATCCCAATTTATGTATGCAATTATTTTTCATAGCAATTATTAAGTGCGAAGTGGGGAGAAAAAAAAAGTGGAGCTAGAAGCAAACAAATCCTAAAATGTCACTCCGAAGACAGACAGACACGTGTTGTTTAAATTACTGGGGCCGTGCTTGTAATCAAAGCATTAGAGGCTCGTTCATCGGCGCCCGCGGTCAAGTAATTCTGTCCCATTAAAATTTCACGAGATAAATAAAATATAATGTCTTATTTTTTGATAATATGCTAACGGCCTGGCCACATGCGATCAAAAAGATAGCTGTAAAAGAAAAAAAAAAGAAGAGAAAAACATGAACCAAAGCGGTGGCTGAACCTGCCTTGTAAGGGAACTTCTTTTTTCGAGGATTTTATTTCATCCTCGAAATCGACTGCTGTTCATTTTCATTGTGCCTTTGAGAATTTTTAACAAGTATGTTAATAAAACGAATTATAAAGATGTTAATATTTCTTTCCTCTATAAATGCAAGTTTCCTTTGCCTTTTTTGGTTTTTCACCTTCATCTGCATTTAATGCAACTTGTAAGAACGGTTAACAACAACACTGAGAAACAATAAACAAAAACAAATCATACAAATTATAAAGAAGAATAGAAAATATGTAATTTTTAGAGAAACCAGTTTGTTGTTATTTGTTAGGGATGTATGTTCCTCATCTGGATCTTACGTAATCTGTTTTCATATAGATTAATAGACATTCAGACGATAGATCAAAATATAGAATCATTATTAAAATATTTAACTGTGGTTTATTTCTAACACCTTTCGGCCATTCATTCTGTGGTCTTCTTGAGGTACACAATTCAGTTAAGATTACAATGGTTATTACATCTGTGATTCAAATCAGATTTCCACAGATTCATAAAAGTAACGTTTCGGTCACTCATTTTGTGGCCAAAATTTAGAATCAACTACCAATAAAAACACATTTTCGTGACGGTCCCTATTAAGACTTACTGTATTACGGAGGTTTGTTACCCAAATTTTTCCCTAAATTTTAAACATTTCATGATTATTTTGTAACTTGATGAACCCCAAATAGCAGACAAGAATTTAAATATAAAGTTTACTCAGCGATTGTAATTGAAAAGTTTTAAAATTATTTTTTGATTACTGGAAGATAGGCAACTCAAATTCATTACAGTGCAGAGAGGCGTGTCAAGAGTGGGGCGGGGGGGGGAGGCGGTCCGCCCCAGGCCCCGAGCCGACATAGACCCCCCAAATTTGAAAATACTTTATTT
The DNA here is from genome assembly GCA_023213315.1 of Euborellia annulipes. Classification (NCBI taxonomy): domain Eukaryota; kingdom Metazoa; phylum Arthropoda; class Insecta; order Dermaptera; family Anisolabididae; genus Euborellia; species Euborellia annulipes. The sequence continues at coordinate 43,760 of JAKCPI010003116.1, forward strand.
TATTTTACTAAATAATAAAGACAGCCCAGATCCCATGTCGGCAATATATATACCTGTTAGGTCCCCTCATCTAGTGACTCCCCAGGTCTCGGTACGCCCCTGCATTACAGATAATCCACCCCCTGAAGATGGTTTATTTCGAGATATATTTTTAAAAAAATGCAATCCCACAAAAAAGAACAAATTTTTCCCCACCTTTTCGAAAACAGGCAACCAACTTGGCATTTGTGCGCTTCAGGTTGCATTTATCTGCTTAAAGGGGCTATTGAAGTATTAAGGGGTATCACATTTGCTTACTCTTGTTGACAAAAGGGGGATTAATAAATTGCTTGTTTAAGCTTTTTAACCAATTTTAACTTAACCAGGGGGGATAAAAAATTTTTACGTAAGCAAGGGACTTTACGGTTTGTTTAAAATTTGCTTACCTAATACTTGAATGGCCTCTTAAGAAGCATTCTCGCTAATTATAATCATTATAAATAATAAATTAAAATGGATTCTGGATTTAAAAAATTTCTCTTTGTTTAGCTACTTAATGAAAAAAAAATTCGTTTTTTTTTTCTTAAATTAATCTCGCGCCATCTTTTTTTATTTCAAAAGTATTTTATTTTTTTTCTTACTATTCATTTAATTTTATTTCTTCTTTGTTTATCCGTTTATATTTTATTACTCGAAGATAAACATCTAAAATCGAAAAATACCAGTGGAAGAGTAAGCAGCTTATCTTTTGGCATCCCTGAAATTTATTTTTAATTCGTTGTCTATTTAAGGAATTTCTTTTTATCGTCTTGATTCTTTTATTTTTTTTTATAAACTTGTATAGTTGACACTCCATTTCTTTCATTTACTAATAATTTAATATCTGTTGGTTTTAATAGTTGATTTTTTTTTTAACCCGAAAGAGAAATGCATCAGTTACTAGAATAAAATAAAATTTTATATTTATCGGGACTGCCTGGGATCTGAATCCGCGCCCCTATTATTATTAACATTTGTCAATAACTCTAACCTCTCTACCAGGGGGGAGGTGTTAACAAAAATTTAAAAATAGAAAATAATTAAATAAACAAAGATTTTGTTTCTAATATCAGTTTTTTTTTAACATTTACACTTTTTTCCCCATTCACACTCACACTCACACATACATACACACAGTCTTTTCGGCAACTTGGGACATATAAGACTTTTACGATAACCAGTAATTAATATATCTTTTGGGGGTCCAGGCTTTCTTATTTAACTAGCTGCTAACTAACTGAGCTCTTATTTAATCATATTGTTAGCTTAACTAGAAGCGTAAAGACTCGAAAGTCATAATCAACTAACTTCTTAATAATTAATTAATTAGATGTGAAACAACCGGCCCTAAATGTGTCCGTATTAGGAAATAAGTAAAAAAAAATACTGTAGATTTTTTACCCCTTTTTTATAAAATATTTTCATTATATATTAATTATATTATACATTAATTAATATATCTATTTTTTAATTAAAATAAAAATCCTTTTTAATATTTACTATATGTCTTCTGTCAGGTATAATATACAAACTGGGCAGTTAAAAAATTAATAATTTATTTTCACAGCTGGATATATTCCAATATCAGAGACGATTTGTCTTTATTTAAGAAATATCGTAAAATTATATTTAAAAAAATGTATAATATATTTGATTTCAAATTATGGACACTTATTTATTTATTATATTTTTTTTAATATTCATTTATTAAATTTCTAATTAAAAATTTTGAAAATCATAATTTTATATCTGGTAGATGTTGCCCTACTCGCTATCAACAAGTCTTGAGAATTTGATATTTTTTATTATTTAATTTCTCTGGCCACTAAAACTGTTTAAAAAAAAAACTGGGCTTGAATCTAGAAACATTCTTACGAAATGATATGCAAAGGAAGGGCGGATTTAGTCAAAAGAAAAAGTAAAGACACGGACTTAAACCTCTTTGAATTAATTTATCAAAAACTTTTCATAAAAAGTTTCGAGAGTTTTTTAGTTTTTGGGAAATTCCCTCAAACTACATTTTTTTAAATTTCACTTGAAATTCATTAAATTTATTGTGAAAAAGACTCAAATTCAAGCTAATAAGGCGTAGACACTTTTAATGGCAATTTTCAGAAAAGCAATAAAACAGGCATTTAAAAGCAATAAAATCTCTTTCAGAGAAATTAAGGTAAATGTTTTGATATTTTAACTGGAATTGTTCTTCTGAGAATTTAAAATTTTTTCACAATAAATTTAATAAATTTCAAGTGAAATCTCAAAAATTGTGGGTTAAGGGAATTACTCAAAAACGAAACTACGTTCGATACTCAAATTTTATACTGGATCCGCGAGGTGTTTCTCGGGGGAAGGGGGGTAATCTGGAGTGACTGGTCGCACAGCACACAATTTTTTCTTAATTTCGGTAATTTAAAGGCGCATTCTGTACTTGTTTGCCAGAATATAAATATAAATCAAATTTTTAAGTATTAATTTTTAAATTTTTACCTTAAAAATAAATTTTTTTTTCGAAAAAAAGTATTTTTTTCAAATCTGCGGGGGGGGGGGGGTAATTACCCCCTTAACCCCCCTCCTTGTATCCGCCCTTGTGTCGAATCATGTCCAAATGTGTTTTGCCTCTTCGTAATGCCATAGAAAACATTGAAAAAAAAAACAGTTTTAGACACGATTAGTCAAAAACGTTTTGTTTGAAAACGTTTTTGCTCAATTGGTCTAACAATTTTCTGCTTTTTTTTCATTTTTCGCAATCTAACTCTCAATCGAACCAAAACAAATCTTCGGTATCTCTTATACTTGTGTCATCATCATCATTATCAAATAAAGACATTCCTTTAACCATTAATGGGATAAGATCCATTCATTCATCGACACAATTTACAAAAAAAAATTTATAATGACTCGAAAATTAAACAATCTGACATTCTATGTGTCTAAAAAAGAATAATGATATACGTATATAAATGTTGTTCTGTTTTATTTTTTTTTTCTCATACTTCAATGACTATAATAAATATTTCATATGACATTGATTTGATGATTACATCTAATGGCTTTTGATATTTTTCTAACCGCCCATTTTTATCTCTTGAAATCTCAAATGAACAATTTTTGCTCAAGTTTCGTACGAAATCTATAATTTACATCAAATGTTTTTAAGTTATCAGGAGCCGATGACATAGAATCGTTCTGTAATTTGTTTTCGATAAAATTTCTTTACAACGGTAAAATTGTAGAGTTCAACTTGTATTAAATCATCGCGCTTTATCCGCGATTTATGATTGGACAAGGTGTAAAACTAACGCGAACGCCTAGGCATATAATTACTTAATTATAAAAGATTCAACTCTCATGACAGACTAATATTAGATAATATGCTTGAAAATCACGCACCAAATTATACGCATATAAATTCAAAGAACATAAAATATAGAATTTAAATTTAAAAGCTTTCGAAAAAATTAAAAAAAAAAAAAAATTTATGCTTTCTATAAATTTTTTTTTACTTTTTTTTTAATGAAATTATTTCATTCAGAATAGGCTTTTATAATGAGTGATAACACAAAAAAAAGTAAAATATTTCTAATCTAATCATAAATACGATGAATCGTTTTAGAGATTTTCTCACAGAAACCGCGTTAAATTTTAAAATTATTATATTTCACGAGAAAAAAAAAAAAAATTTCTTATTTATTATACCTTCGGTCGTATTCATTATTTTCAATAAATATATGTTTAAAATAATTTGCATTTAATTTTATATGTATAAGCCGGCGGCCTTGTGAAAAAACTTTTAAGTAAAGCAAGGCCAAAGAAGATGGGGGGCCAAATACGAAAGTTGTCGTTAGGATCCTGAATAGAGTGGAAAAAAATTCTCTAATTTTATATAAAATTTGAACGTTTTATCTAAACAGGAAGATGATGCTCAGTGATTTAGAAAATTTTTTTAGTTCACTCAATTTTCAGAGCAAAATATAGAGAATTTTGAGAAAATCAAAAAAAAAAAACTGAAAAAGTAGGGCTACATCAGGAAAGTATTAGGGTTCGTCCACATATTAAGTAACTCCTTTTTTGACGATTTTCTAGCCCCCTCCCCCTCCCTGTCACAGTTAGTCACATACAAACAAACCCCCCTACAAATATTATTTCACAACATAGAACTACCCCCCCCCCCCCCCCCGAATAAAATTTTCTATACAAAATTTATATCATTTTGCCTTTTTACTTTCTCTTACCTCTATAGGTATATGTAATATATATATAGAGAGAAAGTATTGGATTCATGTCAAAAATTCGATGTCGAAATTTTGATGGATATACATGTTTTGAGGTCCCCTGAATCCAAAAAAGTGCTTTTCTCGACATGGTCTGTCTGTCTGAGTGTCTGTGAACGAAATATCTCAAGAACAAAAAGAACTAGAAAGTTGAAATTTTATATTTAAGCTGGGTATCCTCCTGGGACGTGACTCGAAGCTTTTGAATAAAATCGGCCAAAGAATACTAGTACTTTACTGATGTAATTTTTCAGTTTTTTTTTTCAATTTCCTCAAAATACTCAACAACGATTTTGTTTAAAATTCAAAAATCAATTATTTTTTAGATGCTCTTTCAAATGTATATTCTTATTTTGCCATTGAAATCTTGTGAAGACCACTTTACTCTTTTACTTCATAGGAATGATAGGAGAAAAGAGTTGCTAGGGTAACAAAATATAAATATTTTTAAGGTTATGGAGAAAGAAAAACCAGCGAATGCTTTCCACGTTAAAACAATTTATTCGCAGATATTTCGGTAAGCCTAACGCAAACCTTCCTCAGTGCAACCATCCTCATATAATTTGAAGGACTGAGGATGGTTTGCGTTAGGCTTACCGAAATATCTGCGAATAAATTGTTTTAACGTGGAAAGCATTTGCTGGTTTTTCTTTCTCCATAACCTTAATACTGTTGACCCAGCATACTTCGTTTCGTTTACTATAAATATTTTTTTCCAAACTTATAAATTTTAAATTTCTCGAATGTACCTTATTGTCAGAAACTAAATATATGTCTACACAAAAAATCTGGTGTGACTGTCATCCCATCTTTTCAAACTCAAAAAATTTTATAAATTCAACTTTGAATTGTTAGAGAAACCCGCGGGTCCCCCATGTCACAATTAGTAATGTTTTGGCCAGCCCCCCCCCCCCCCCCGCTAACACTTTACCTACGCCCTATTAGTCCTTTTTAGCCAATTTTGTTCAAAAGTTTCGTGTTACATGCCAAGTGGGTACCTAACTTTCACTCTCATTATAATCTACTAAAATTAATAAGTTATGGTAATGATAAATTTAGTTTAAAACCAGAAGTCGTTAGAAAATGAAACAAATTAGCGAATAAATTATTATTATTTTTACCTATATAATTTTACGCTTCTCTGAATATATAAAAATATTTAGAAATTATATGCCAATTAAGCTTTTAAATTTATAATAGCACAAGGCATGTCTAGTATTAGGCCTATAGCGCCACCACTCTAGATTTGAATTAATCCGACGAAATTCAATCATACTTTGGGAACCAAGGGCGGATCCAGAGGTGTTTCTCGGGGGGGGGGGGTAATCTGGTGTGACTCGTCGCACAGCACACTATTTTTTTTTAATTTCGGTAATTTAAAAGCGCATTCAATACTTGTTTGCCAGAATTAAAATACACATCCAATTTTTAAGTATTAATTTTAAAAATTTTACATTAAAAATAAATTTTTTTGCGAAAAAAAGGTATTTTTTTCGAATCTCGGGGGGGGGGGTAATTACCCCCCTTACCCCCCCCCCTCCCTTGTATCCGCCCTTGTTGGGAACAAATTAATTTATTTTTCTATATCATAATTTAATAAAACGTCGCTGGCGTGCTTCACAGCCTGATTAATAAATATTTCTAATAATTTATATAAATACTATATGATCTCAGATGCGGAAAAATACTCGTAAAAAATTTCACTCAAATTTTTCTCATCTTTTTTACTTCCTCTTATATGTTTATATATAGATATTATATAGATAGAAAGTATAGGATTCATGTCAAAAAATCAATGTCAAAATTTTGATGGAAATACACGTTTGGAGATCCATAAAAGTGGGTCCAGCAAAGTTTGTGTTGAACAAAATTGGTTAAAGAGTACTACATTACTGAAGTACTTTTTCAGTTTTTTCTGATTTTCTCAAAATTGGCTCAAGATTTTGATTAAAATTCATTAAACAATTATTTTTTAGATGTTCTTTAAAATGTATATTCTCATTTTGCCCTCAAAATTTTTTGTCAATTTGTCTTTTTTTAAATTTTACTTTAAATCTTGAAAACCGGAAACTAGACATATGCCGACACAAAAAATTTGTTGTGACAAGCACAGAACACAAATTTCTCACCTTTGGTAATTGAAATTTGTGTGCTGTGTTCCCAGACTCCCCAGATTTATTTCTTAACAAATCATTTTAAAATTTGAGCAAAAATACAAAAAATACTTGTCAATATAGTAATAAATTTCACTGGACGTCTCTTCATGTGTTCTATACATAAAACATACCATTTTATTAGATGCTAGAAAAAAATCTACTTGTTATAAATTACTCTAATCATATATGAAGCGAATGAATGATGTATGATTAAGTCACCTGATACCGATAGTTGATTATTATTTCTGGAAAAAAAAAACGAATCCTTTTCCAGACGTATCTATGTTGATTTACAATTGTATATATATATAAAAGCCACGAAGTCTTATTTTATGACATCTATATAATATTCAAGTTCCATTACACCTAGCCATTAGATATCATGACTGTTTAAAATTTTTTATTTTACAGATAAAATGAATGATACTATGCTTAAGCCGGATTATATATATATATGATGATATTTTTTTTTTTTGCCGATATGTAATCATAATTTAATTACTTTTAGGCTAGAGAAGATGGAAATTTTTACTTTCTCTTACTTATATATATTAATATATAAAGAGAGAAAGTATTGGATTCATGTCAAAAATTCGATGTCGAGATTTTCTGAGACCAAAAAAGTGGGTCCCGCAAAATGGTATGTCTGTCTGTATATCTGACTGTGTGTCCGTCTGTGAACAAAATATCTCAAAAATCAAAAGAGCTATGAACTTGAAATTTTATATTTAAATTAGATAGGCCTGCTGAGACTTAACGCGAAGCTTTTAAACAAAATCGGCCAAAAAGTACTAGTACTTTACTGATATACTTTTTCAGTTTTTTTTTATCGTCTCAAAATTCAATCCAACGATTTTGATTAAAATTCAAAAATCATTTATTTTTTAGATGCTCTTTAAAATGTATATTCTCATTTTGCCCTTGAAATCTTTTGAAGCACACTTTACTCTTGTAATTCATAGGAAAAATAGGAGAAATGGTTGCCATGGTAACAAAATATAAATATTTTCTCATGTTTATAAATTTTACTAGCCGCGCCGCCCGCCCTCGGCTGGCTTCGAATCAAGCCAGGGGGGTGGACCCCCTCAGCTGACTCGGGCCCGCCTGCGGTGGACCCTCGCCATTTCTTAATTATGAAAAGAAAATTATTATTATTATTTTTTTTTTAAACACTCACACTTTTTTCCCATTCACACTCACATTCACACATACATACACACAGTCTTTTTGGTAACTTAGGCTATATAAGACTTTATATGATAACCGTTATTATGAATATAAAGGTATATATTGGGGTCCAGGCATTCTTATTTAAGCCATTTGGCAGTGGCGTAGCGACAGAGGAGCGAGTGGAGCGGCGGCTCCAGGGCGGAGGGCAGGGAGGGGGCGCCGCACAGTGGGCCAGGAAACCAAATTAGGGCGCCAAAAGTCGAAAAAACGAAATGTACCAGAGAGACAAACTAGCTATGACCTGATGCACTATGACCTTGAAGGCTTCTAGTACCGCAAATATCAACTCGCCCGAAGTACATCTAGTTGCTTTGAAGACGCGATAAAGTGGCGGTTATTGACAGCAATTTGCATTGTGAATTTGTATGTGTTTTTCAAGCGCGTGTTACGGTGACTTGTTCCAGTGTTTTGAAATTAATAAACATGGTGTCCTATTGAATTTTTCATCCTGAATACGAATCTGTGCTCGTCCATTGCTATAATTAAATTGGTAGTTTGAAAATTTGCAGTTGAAATAAGTACTTTTTTGTCCCTTAGAACTGGCTATATGTAGTGCTACAAAAATGTCCCTCCATTTCCCGCCAAAACTTTTCAAATAAAAGTTGTTCCTTAAAGCCCGTACTATCACCTACATTTCGTACATTTTGCCCGTTTTTGCCCCAAATCCTTAAAATGTGATTTATACCACTAAATTAGTGATTACTATTGTGTAAATTCTAGTTCTTCCTGCGATCATGATTTTTATTGTTGAAATTCAGTTACATAACTTGCTAAAATAATAATTTGATTCCTTTTTGTATTTTGATTAAGAACCGACCGAATATTCGGTTTCGGTTACGGTTTCGGCCAGGGCGAAAAAAATTTAAAAAAAAAAGAAAAGTAAAGTTAAAATGAGGTGGATAGCTGAGTAGATCTCGTAATAAGGAAGAAAGAAAAGAGCGTTTGCAGCTAGGTTTATTTCGTTTAATAATCACTTCAAGCCGACGTTTCGGTCAGATATACGACCATCATCAGGGCTACAATCAATAACAGAAAGGAGCGAGTGAGTTTACAGTCAAAAGAAAGAAAATTAGTTTTCTTACATCATATGCGCACAAATTAACAAATAATTATAATAAGATCAATGATAAAATTAAGAAACATAAGTTACATACAAGGTATATAAATAAAATAAAAATATATAACAACCTGAAGCGTGTCAAAAAAATTCCTGAGAATGTCGAATGGCACAATTGAGTAAAATATTTTTTGCAATTTTATAAGGACCATCTCGGACTAATAAATGAACTCATCCCTTTAAAAAAAGTCGCATTTCAATCACCCCACAAAATTCCAAAATGAATGATTTGCTCCCCTTCTTTGGTCACATTTTTTTTTGCAAAAATGTGGCCAAAAATGGACTCAGCGCCTCAAAGAACATATATTTTGATACCCTACAAGAAATATTCCAAAATTTTGAAATCTGCCCCCTCCCCCTAGTACCCCATTTGGTTTTTTCGCAGAAATATTTGTAAAAATAGACTCAGCGCGTCAAAAAACATATATTTTGATACCCGACACGAAAAATTCCAAAGTTTTGGAATTTGCCCCCTCCCCCTGGTACCCCATTTGGTTTTTTCGCAGAAATATTTGTAAAAATAGACTCAGCGCGTCGAAAAACATATATTTTGATACCCGACACGAAAAATTCCAAAATTTTGAATTTTGCCCCCCTCCCCCTGGTACCCCATTTGGTTTTTTCGCAAAAATAAGTTCAAAAATGGACTCAGCGGTTCAAAAAACCCCTATAAACCAAAAATCAGAATTTTGGCGCCCTAAATTTGTTTTCTGGCCCACTGTGCGCCGGGCACATATAATAGATAATACTTTTTATTTAATTTTTTGTCTATATTTTGATCCTTTTGTAGAACAAAAAATTATTTGGATCCTTTAATCAATTAATTTTTGCTCGGTTGTTTTTTGATAGAAATCTATGCATTTTTTTTATTTAAAATGACAAACGTTAGGATTCACGGCCAAAGATAAATAAATATATTATCCCGTTTTATTCAAATTTAATTTTAAAAGTAGACAAAATAAAATAAAAATATTGTTTTGTTGACTAAATATGATTTTTTTTTTACTTTTAATATTGGCCTAATAAATTAGAAAAAGCATTGAATTATTTAGTAGATATCAGGGCCGGATCTAGGGGGGGGGGCAGAGGGTGCACGTGCCCCGGGCGGTAGATATCAGGGGGGCGGCAATCCAAGAAAGATAAAATTTTTGGTTACGCAGGTGGCAAAAATTTAGCGTCTCTAAAAAAAAGATAAAATATTTTTTCGGACTGAAACATTTGGTTCCGCGAAAAAAAAAAAAAAAAATTTCGCAGAAAAATTTTTGAGATCAAGGAAAATTTTAAAGAGGGGGCGGCAAATTAAATTTTGGTATTATACACAGATTGTATATGCTGAGCCTTCTGATGAAGATGAAGAAATCTGAACAATTTTTTTATATGAAAAATTTTTTTAATTATTTTAGTAATTTGAGATTTGCATTTTAGGTTTAATAAAAAACCTGAAATTATAATAATAATAAGCAAGACGACGCAATAACAGAGTTTGCAAGTGTTAAGTCAATGAAAAGGGTGAAAATGAAACTTTGTAAAGAATAGTAGTCTATCAGTAATTAGCATACATTTTATATGGTCAGAGGGGTCAAACGTTTTTTACCGTGGTAGGGTGGGGTGTCGGTTACCGATTGGTAGTGTTCGAGGGGGTGGGGGGGGTAGGGGGGGGGCGCCAGCAGTTGAGTCGCTCCATGGCGCCAAAATCCTTGCTACGCCACTGCCATTTGGTATCCAAGTGGCTTAAATAAAATCATCAGACTGCCTGGGATTCGAACCCTTGACCCTTGGTATACAAGGCAGGAGCTACCAACTACACCAAGTCCGAGGGCCAAGAAAATTATTATTACTACGTATTCCAGTAGTGCCTGTGCCTGCTTGAGGATTTGCTTACATTCATAGAATACATAAATGCAAAGAATACATTAATTTTTATTAAAGAGAAAAAAACGCTATATTTTCAGCAATTGTTTTTAATTCGTTAGCAAGGCAATATTTCCAGATATTTCGGAGACCTATCGGCACTCCTTCCTCAGTGGATTTCACCTAAATTCACCACATTACGGCCCTTATAATTAAAACGCTTGGAAGCGACATGTTATTTGATCAGCAATTATTAATCATTTGACATTAATTTTTTTCTATGTGAGAAATCGTAACTTTAGGAATTAATAACTCAAAAAGTTATAAGAATTTCGGGACCCATGTATTTTTCCTGAACTCTCCATAACGACCTCTATAAGATTGCAAAATTTTGTTTCAAAATTCCAACGAGAAGTTGGTCAAACAGAGCGTGATAGACGGACAGACGGGCGGACGGGCAGACGGACTCTCCTCTATTATATATATTGATTACATCTTGAATTCTAATACATGTATATCGGTGGAAACTAAATATATATGTCGACATAAAAAATCTTGTGTGACAAGCACAGAACACCACATTAACTTACCAAAGGTAAGAAAAAATTGAGAAATTGTGCGACCAGTTGAATCAATCACCAATTTTGTCGTTGCATTTGTAGAAATGAATGGAATGAAATAAAGAAATCAAGATGATGTTCGGCGGGCATAATTGGCCAGAAAAGAGAGAGAGAAAAGAAGAGGTCCGCCCGCCCGCCCGTCCGTCCGCCTCGGGCTCTTTTCAGTCCGCCGATAGAGACATTAGCCTCACGCTCGTCTCGCTCGGCTCAGCTCCTATCACGCCCGTGATTAATCCCCGATGATTAATTACATCCACCAGTTTAAAGACGTGCACACACAAACGCAAGTAACAAGTACAAGTACCGGAACACAAACCACCATTTCAATAAACTTAGGATTAGAGAGAAAGAGAGCTTGTTCACAAACAAATTGCGCTCATAAAATGGATCTCTCTTTCTATAATACAACAGCATGTTTTTTTTTTTTTAATATGAAATTTGAATTGAGCTCTTCCCATGTCAAGTATTAAATCGAACAGTTTTATTTTTTCAATGGATGAAAGATTGAACATGTGATCTATCATACAATGGACATATTTAACATTACTTTCTCAAATTACAAGGAATTTTTTTTTAAATTTATTTACTGCTTGTTGTTTTTTGTTAGTTTATATTCAAAGCATGTATTAACATTAAAAATGAAGAGGACCTGTTCTGAAAAAGTATTTATTTTTTAACTTTTCTTTTGTTCTAGTTGCAACAATCTAAAAATCGACTCTTGTGAGGTCCTTCGAGTAGACAACAACATCTTCCCTTCACTGTTTTTGTGAGTTAAAAAATTTATTTATACCTAAACTTTGTATATTTTCTCTCTGAAACTAGTTACAAAAAATATTTATTTATTTTTTAAGTCTTTTCGGCATTTGAGACTATATAGACTTTATACGATACACAATGCTGGATTACCCTTTAGGCTGAATAGGACTATGGGCCCGCGCTTTTTAGGGGCCCCGCAACCTTAGAATTAAAAAAAAATATTTTTCGGCATACCGTGGAGAAACATCAAAAAGTCGAATTTTTTTACGATTACAATACTTTCTCTATAAAAGTATTGTAATCGTAAAAAAATTCGACTTCGAGATTTTGATGTTTCTCCACGTTTTAGACCTCCCTGAGTCCAAAAATACCATTTTTGGCATTATGTCGGTGTGTGTGTGTGTGTGTAAACACGATTGCTTAAAAATCAAAGCAGCTAGATGGATAAAATTTGGTATATGCTCCTTACACTAAAATTGTAGATTTCTATCAACTTTTGGAGTAAATACGTCACTTGGAAGTAGTACTTTACCTAATAAGTTTTTTCAGAAATTTCGAAATATTTTCAATTTCTTTGTTATATTATGATAAAATATTCAATTTTAAAAAGTCTTTATTCTTTGATATTTTTCCGAAAACTGAATAGTTTTTGAAATAATCACAGAAGAAAAAGATATTTTTTGTTAATTTTGGAAAGAAAAATCAAAACAAAATCATGCAAGTGTCATTAAAAAACATGTAAATATAAACAAATTCATTTGTGAAACAAAAAAAAACGAGAAAGTAAAAAGGTAAAATAATTTCCATGTGAGGGGGAAAAAAATGTTCCGCAGTGCGATAAAACAAAGTTTTGAAAAAAATTTTCGGAGAGCGGATAAAAAATTTCTATATTCGCCCCTGGTAAAATTATTATCGGACAGGGCCTTGAGATTTCGACAGCCTAAGGACCTCCATATTGCTTAATCGGCACTGACGATACACAATATAATAATTACGATACAGACATTTATTTACACCATTTGGTATCCAAATAATTTTTTTTTTTTTTTTTATTTAAAATTTTTGGCTCTGGTTAAAAACCATTTGGCCAGCACCAAGGTACATAATCCAAATAATTTAAAAATCATCGAACAGCTTGAATCTGAAGCCACTCCCCCTGGTTTATCAAGATGAAATAAAAAGAGTTTTTTTTCGGTCCGAATAATTTTAATTTCCCTTGGCGACCTTTCGGGGACTAAACGTCACCCATCTTCAGGACAGTGTTAAAAAATTCTTAGCACTGCCTCCTTCAGTTGTTTGCAAATCCACAATAAAATTTAATTAATATAATAATTGGACCCTGTTATGCAATGGTGTGTCAAAGACCAAAAAATTCAAAATTGAGTTAAGCACGGAATATTGTTTCAAATACTTTAATTAATAGTATTTTTTATTAAATATGTCCTAAAAAATTTATATTTAATGTTACTTGCACAAATGACAACAAAAATTATATATAATCCAATGAAAACAAAAAACTTTATTGTTGATTTTCTCAAAACTCGATGTTTGGTCTTTGACACACCATTGCATAACAGGGTCCAATTATGTACTACAAACTCCAAAAATAATTGTACGAATATAATTATAAATATTTTTATTATTCGTTTTGTTATTTTTATTATATCAAATAATATTTGGAAGGTGAAAGGACGGGAGGACCAGTCCCGAGAGGGACTGATTTTTGGGGAGTAGAGAGGTGAAGGGCCTCTCACTCCCAACATTGGAACCGGGTTGATGGCCATTTGCGCTAGATACCGGTATTGGGGTTGGTGCGTGTCAGCGTGCACGATGCACCAGGGGTAAACAACCGGGGAATGATTTTTTTTGTAGGCTATTGTGGGTTTTTTTTTTTGCCGTAATTTAAGGCTTTTCCCTCAAATAAAAAAAATAAAAAAAATAATAATAATAATATTTGGATCGCTTTTATTCTGCACGTTTCCTTATTTTCGCCAATTACACTTTTGATATCTTTTTTTTATTTTTGAATAAGTTCTTTAAAAAAAAAGCATAATCAGTATTAATAGTATAGGGATCGTGCGTGACCTATAGAGGCAGCACTTCTGCCGAAAGTAGAGCACCCTGGTGTCAAAAAAAAAAAAAAAAGTGATGCACACAGTCTAGAAATTTAAAAATCAAAATGGAAAAAATAATAAAATATGGTTTTCTGCCAATAATAAATGACAAAATAAGAGGTCAAAATGACATAAAGGGCCGAAAATTATTCAATTCAGGACATGTCCTAAATGTCATTGAATTAAAAGGTGTAAATCAACACCCAATTATCACTTGCCAAGTAGTTGCCCAAACAAGTGTTTCAAATCTTTATAATGTAAAAATAATTGTAAGTATTTACATAAATTAATTGTATGATATTAAAAATTAATTAAATTGTTCAAGTAGCTGTCAATATAATAAAAATATAATTTTCAGCTGAATAACAATCGAAATATTACATCGGCCAATTGCACCTGTAAAGCCGGGCTTTCGGAGAGATGCAAACATGTATGTGCTGCAGTGCATTATATTAATTCTCCCGAGTCTTCAGCAAGTAAAACATCTTATTTGAAAGGATGGGGAAAACCCTCTCATCGCCAACAGCTAGGATACGATAAAGGTGCCAGAATGACAAGTTTATTCCCACCTGTTCCTTTATGCAATAAAAATAGTAATATTCAGCCATTTGATGTCTCAACCAATAATCTAGAAAAGTTTGTACCTTCATCTCCTTTATATACAATGCTTAAATTTGAAGAAAGGAATAAAGTGGAAATTTTAGCTGCAGAGTCATTGGTAGAAATAGTTCGGATGACAGAGAAAAAAAATTTAGAAGAGAATGCCAAAAAAATAACTTTAGAAATTTTCATGCTGCAATTTGTTAATAATTTACATGGTATGGAGTGTGAAATAATAAATCCATTGAATACTTTTTACGAAGATAAAATATCTTGTGATATTAATAAAGCATTATCAATAAGTATTGGAACAATCAATCAGTCCGAAAATTTGGATTGGTATCAAGAACGAAAACTTCGTATTACTGCAAGTAATGGGCATAAAGTGAAAGGTAATCGTTTTGATGTCAATAATGTTATCACTAATTTTTTGAACCCTGGGAAAATTGTGACCTCAGCTATGTGCTACGGAAAAAAAACCGAAAAACAAGCACTTGAAGAATATAAAAAATGTATCAAGTCAGACTGGGAAGTAGTCAAAGTTGGCCTTATCATCAGCATCCCTCAGCCATGGTTAAGTTGTAGTCCAGATGGTATTCTCATATTTGGAGCAAACATTTGGGAAAAACGACTAATTGAAATAAAGTGTCCTCAAACATGCCGCAACAAACCGGTTTTTGATAATAAGTTATTTAAATCTAATCTTAAATATCTTAAATATGATGAGAACGGTTTACATTTGAGTAGTACCCACTCCTATTACACACAGATTCAACTACAAATGTACATTACAAACATTGCTTTCTGCGACTTTTTCGTTTATTCACCATGTGGAAGTGTTCTAATCACAATTGGACGAGACGATAAATTTTTGAAAGATGTTATTCCTCAACTACAAAAATTTTATTTTACTTTTTATTTACCAAAGTTATTTTCCATATATTCAACGGATTTAGATTGAGTATTCATTCAACTGCAATATTAATAGTAATTATATTACTATTGAATTTTTAAAACTTACATTCGTTACTTATTAGCTGGTAATTAAAGTTTATAGTTATAATTATTACTTTCATTGATGATAAACTTTGTGATATTTATAATAACTGTAGAAAATGGCTTTGTAGAATTGAATAAAGGGTTGAAGAGGAATGCAGACAAGTAGGGAGCCTCTATCAAATTAAACACCATTTTTGGCTAATTTAATTATGCCATCTTTAGTTGTATTGAAGTTTTTTGGCAAATAGAGTTATAGTCTGGTCCTAAGCTCAGCAATTTTACAATAGCCTATATATATAAATAACATTGAAAATAAATACATCTGGTTAGGACCAGACTATTAACACTCTATTTGCCAAAAACTTCAATGAACTAAAGATGGCATAATAAATTAGCCAAAACGTTTTGCAAAAAAGGAGTTTAATTTAATAGAGGCTTCCTACCTAGCTGCATTCCTCTTCAACCCTTTATTCAAAATTGTGATATTTAAACATTGTGATATTTAAACATTGTGATATTTAAACAATGTGATATTTATTAAAATTGGACTGTCAATTATAGCTTAACAAAAATGTAAAAAAAAAAAAGATTTTCTGAAATGTTAAAAAAATTTTAATATGAATATAAGTGTAAGGATGTGGTATATGGGCAGCCAAGGCGAAATATAAAATAAGGAGTCTATATTCTGTCGAGTGTCGATCGCACTCTTCATCAAGACAAAATTAATGTAAAATTGTCAGGTTAGATGACATGGCAATGTTGAAACGTTTTTACCAATTTATATTCTCTTGAAAAATTCTCTTTACTCTTATTCGACCTGCAAACAGCAAAGAGAATTTTTCAAGAAAATATAAATTGATAAAAACGTTGCTACATTGCCATGTCATCTAACTTGACAATTTGACATAAATTTTTTCCTGATGAAGAGTGCGATCAACACTCGAATAGTCGACAGAACATAGACTTATTATTTTATTTTTCGCTTTGGCTGCCCATATACCATATCCTCATATTACAGTATTCAGCAATTAAAAAACTAGTGGAAATAAGTGTCTTTGATACATTGCGAATTGACATAAAATAGTCATATAATGCAAAAAAATTACAGAAAAAAATGTACAAAAAAAAAGTATTATTGATAATGTACAATTAAAATTATTTTTTCTTTGATAAAATTATCAGACATTTGATAATTGGTTAGTTATATTTGGAAAATAAATTATTACTTAAAAAACATTATTGTTTTAAAACCGAAATCTAGAAAAGAGGATTAATTATCTGAGAGGAAGCTCGAGATTAAATTGTCGTTTTTTGTAGGAGGTGGTATGCCGTAGGATATTAAAAAATTTGTCTTTTTAATAGGAGCAGCGTACCACCTGCTACAAAAAACGACAATTTAATCTCGAGCTTCCTATCAGATAACATTATTATTGTTGTTGGTTTTATTAAATAGGCACATATGCAATTTTCTAAGAATTTTTTTAGAAATAATTTATTTATTTAAATTTTTCAAAAAATAGCTTGATTATATACCTTACAGATCATTCCTTTATTATAGGTTTTCCAATGTTTATCAAGCCACATACCACAAAAACAATTTCATCGATATGAGGAAGTAAAGATACTGGAACTTTTGAAAAAATGTTAAAATCTTTGATCCTTTGATTCACTCTTTCAATGTGTATTCTCACCGAAGCAATATTGTAAGTTTCTTCTACCTCCTCTGCTGTAAATTGTGTATCATGGGAAAATGGAGGCATAATAAAAACTGCATTTTTCTTTTCCACTGCTGTTTTTATCTGGGGAAAACCTTTGTCTGCTAGAACAACATCGCCAGGTTCTATTAAATCGACTAGGCCACAATCGTTTGTAATAAAACTATCACTAGAGCGACCACCATAGCATTTAGATACAAAGCTTATAAATCCATTTGGAGTACACCCAACCAAAAATTTTACCGTTTGATGATGTTTATATTCAGAGTACATTAAAACTCTTTGATTCACTTCTGGTGGTAATTCTGTATTCACTTCAGTGCAATCAATTATTACACGTGTTTCAGGATAATTTCTTCTGAATGCATCCGGTAACGTTGCTTGAATTGTAGATTTTGAAGGCCAAAATATAAATTTTTTTAATAAAATGTTAAGTTGTTGTAACTGATTTACAAATATTTTTTGGGCTGAAGTTCGATGAATATTGAATAGTACCCCTAATGCCGTGAATGTAAGGCCTGTTTTTAATTTTGTTAAGGTAATTAATAGTTTGGTTTTTTTATCAATTTTGGATGATCTGCAGTCTGAAAGAATATTTAAAAGAAAGGAAAAAATTTCAAAAGTGACGCCGGTTAAACTGCTTAAAGATTGATCATCATGGATTGAAGTTAGGCCATGAAAACCTTGACAGTTGAGCTCCGCGAAATCTTGACTGATTGGATCACACCCCTTATCTTGGACGGACTTTCCTAATGGTGGTAAATTTACATCACACATTTTATCTGCTGTCTTTTTTTTTGGGATATTGACCTGTAGTTCTGCAGTACTAACACCATCGCAAGAATTAATATTACAAAAAAAATATGTTTGATCATCTGAAATATTTTCACCAATTTGTTCATCTGTTTGACAAGTAATACTACGACTTGTTGCTTGGGGCATAGTATTAGAAACAGAAGTTTCGATATTCTGCTGTTCAATTTCGATAGATTCATGATCCTCGCCAACTGCAAAAAGAGTATTATTATTAGTATTTAAAGCATTATTGTTTTCGTTCATTTTATTCTTACTCATTTCATTAATTTTTTTAGTTCTTGATTCCCGTTGCTGTAATCGTTCCAATCGTTGGAGGGACTGAATAGATTTTTTTATATTATGTTTGCCAGGAAAAATTGTCGGTACATAAGACGGATGTTGTGGATTCTCTGATTTTTTATTGTTGACGAAATGAGCACTACATATCCGAGTATTTTTATTTGGCTCCCAATTCTTCGGATGCTTTCTGAAATGTATTCAAGTTAATGTAATTAAGTTAATATTTTCTAATTATTATTATTTGTGGAAAAATAATTTTAAAACTTGACTGATATCTGCCAACTTCAGTATCATAATGATTATATAAAAAAAAGATAATTTGTTTTTTGAAATATTTCACTTACACATAGTTTTTTACTGCTTTTATCCATTTTTGACGTTTCCAGGTTATCCACTCTTTATTCGATGACCTTTCGGGAAAACGATAAAATTTCACCTCCGTATGATTTTTACACGGCATATTTGAACAGCCACGTATGCAACAAGATGTTCTTGATGATGACATCATGAAAGTTTATTTTAATTACAAAAATAATAATTGTTAAAAACACTTTCAATGCAAGTCCAATGCAATTCTATATCAATTGACATCACATTATCGCCGATTTTTCTCACCAGATGGCATCATAGTCATCTTTCTCAATCCCTATAAAATTCAAATTCGTATTCAAAGTATAATTTTCCAAGATTAAATATAAATTGACTTGTAGTAGCTAGGTATAAAAATTTTCTTCATCTTGACATTTAAAATTAATTGGAAAAAATTTTTCAGATTTAAAACTCGAAAGTTGAACAAATAGAATAAAAATGTCTTCCAACAAGCATTTCAATAAACTTAGGATTACTACAATAAATCGCATTCATAAAAACAAACTCTTTTATTCTCATGGAAGATCCATTATTATTTATTAGATGTCCCAGACTCTCTCTCCATCGTGAATTTGAAAAATTTCTCACATACAGTACATATATATTTAAATTAATTCATTTAATTTATCAGATTTAACTTGAAAGGCAAACCGACAATTTAATTCAATGTTTCTCACTTATGCTTACACACTATAACAAATATTTTAGAAGTATTATCACTTTTTTTTTCTTATTATATTTGTTATATTTGTTTTTATCGACGTTTCTTGTTATTTGGTTATTTAACTTCACTTTCATTTATAATTTGATATTCAAATTATTTTCGCTTAAAAGATATAGGCCTATTCAAAATCTTACATTAATATGGTTTTACTATTAGGATTGCGAAATCAATGGGGTGTTCGCAGGACTATAAACAGACTTAACGGGCCCGGGGCTACATAATAATACCCCCCCTTAGGAAAAAATTTCATGAAAATTATTTTTTTTTAATTGAAATTTTAACCATTAAAATTATTTTTTATTAGATTTTTTGGTGCTCAAAGAGCCCGGGCCCGGGGGATATAGTGCACACTGCCCCCCCCTCTGTCTGAGGGCCTGCCTTAGGTCAAGGGCTCCTCCACAATTAGACCTTCTTGTCGTAATCTAAGTCCATAAAAACCTCTTTTATAAAAGTTTTTTTTTTTTTATCTATCTTTGCAACTATCCTCTTGATTAATACTGATGTTTGCAAGTTTCAAAGCAGATGAAACAAGTTTTATAGACCTGGGATTTAAATTGTACGAGAGCCTTGACAGTGCTTTAGAGAGAATAAAGTTTTCTAAAATTCCGAATTTGAAGGGAAACTGATTTTGAAGTGAAACTTCTTTATAAAGAATGACTATTTTTCGATTCATGTTTCCCAAAACATTACATCCCCTCCATTCAATCCAAAAATTTTAAATTTTAACTATCAACCGTTGGCTCTATTTGAAACATTATTTATATAGAAAAATTTTAAAATTAAATTAAAAAAACTAAGTTATAAGTTTTAAAGATTCTCTAGTGCTCAATAAGACTACCTAAAAATCTGGTGTGACTGGCGCACAGCACACAACTTTCTCTTACCTTCGGTAATCGAAAGTTGTGTTCTGTGCTTGTCACACCAGATTTTTTGTGTCGACATATATTTAGTTCCCGACAGTACGGAACATTTGAATTCAGATGTAAAATTTATAAGTATGGGAAAATATTTATATTTTGTTACCATGGCAACCATTTCTCCTATCTTCCCTATGAAATACAAGAGTAAAGTGGTCTTCAGAAGATTTCAATTGCAAAATGGGAATATACATTTTAAAGAACATCTAAAAAATAATTGATTTTTGAATTTAAAAAAAAATCGTTGGAGCAAAATTTTGAGAAAATCGAAAAAAACTGAAAAAGTACATCAGTAAAGTACTAGTACTCTTTCGCCGATTTTGATTAAAAGCTTATTTTTCCGGTCCCGGGGGGGTGTTTAACTTAAATATAAAATTTCAACCTCGTAGCTCAATTCCTTCATGCTTAAAATTGAACACCCACCCACCCACCCACCCACCCAAAGACAGACCATGTCGCGAAAACCACTTTTTTGGATTCAGGGGACCTCAAAACGTGAAGATCCATCAAAATCTCGACATCGAATTTTTGACATGAATCCAATACTTTCTCTCTATATATATATTACATATATACATAGGTAAGAGAAAGTAAAAAAATTGTGTGGTTTTATGAAACCACGATGCAAGTGAAACTTTTTTCGGATCGTAGGCGTTTAACTGAAAATTTTCAGAAAATGATTCAATTATGGGTATTAAAATCGCGATTTTAATCTTAACTTAATTGGAAAATGGGAATGATAATGGGAAATCAATTTGAATCATTTTAAATTATTTTAAAAATTATATTTTATCAATTTAAAAATTGAATAATTAGCCTAAATCTCACAATTATTTTTTATATTTCGTCATATATATTAAATTTCAACTTTCGTATTTTTGTTGTTACGGCTTGTAGCGTCACGGGCTTGACGTCACGGCTTGTAACGTGACATGCTGATAGAAGAGGGAAAAAATTTGAGAGGATAAAATAAAAGTTTCACTTTTAAAAAAAAATTAATAAAAAGTAAACGAGTTTTTGTTAATCACCTGAATGAGTTTAAAACCTAATTTATGAAAAAAAAAAAATTAAATCAACTACATATATATTTATTTTAGAAGTTTCCAAATAAATCATCAAATATTATTTATCTTTTTTTTAAAATAAACACCTGTTGATATATAGCAGTAAAAAAAAGCAACAATTTCCATAAAATAGATTCAATTTTCGAATAATTAATTATTGAAATTGAATATGTATCTATTTTGTTGGATTAATAAATTAGACAAGAGAATAAAGTGCATAAATAATTAATGAATAAGGGCGTCAAGAGGACTAGAGAATAAAGATGTTTATTTATTTATAAAGAAAAAGTGTAGATTGAATTGTGTGTTGAGATTGTTTTCTCTCTCTCCAGGTGCTCGTTAACGTTAGCTAATTAAGAGAGAGCTAGCTGGCTGGCTAGCCAATTCTCAATCCAATCAGCAGCAATCAACGTTAACTAGCTCTCTCTCTCTAACACTTAAACATTGCACTTGGAGAAAAAAAAATTGATTTCAAAAACGTTTAAATCTCCATTTTAAAATATGACAAACGTTATGTCTCGTATTTTCCCTTCCGATCTAAAAAGGGTTCATTAAGAATCTTAAATTGTAATTTATAGTTTGAATAATAGAGAGAGGTTTTATTAATTAATGTATGAATTAAAAATTAATGAGTATGCTAAGTTTGTAGTCATTATAGTAGATACTAGGTATTTTTTTGAATTAATTTAATATAGGGCCTAATTACATTTAAATTTTTTGCAAAAAGGAAAAAAATCTAGTATTCTTGGTAGCCCAACTTTCTTTTTCCTTCAGTGCTTGTCACCCCAAATTTTTTGGTATCGACATATTTTTAGTTTACGTCAGGAGGCTCTACATTACATCTTGTGATTAGGGCTGCGCAAAATAATCGATTATTTCCTTAAAAAATAATCGATTAATCGAAAAGGTATAGGCCTAATCGATTATTTTTTTTTGATATTCGGTTATTTTTTTGATAATCCATTTTTTTTCATATTTGGTTATTTTTTCCGATCGAATATGAAAAAAAAATCCGTTATCAAAAAAATAATCGATTAGGCTTATACCTTTTCGATTAATCGATTATTTTTTTTAATAATCGACTATTTTTTAAGGAAATAATCGATTATTTTGCGCAGCCCTAATCACGAGATGTAATGTAGAGCCTCCTGAAAAATCGAAATCGAATTAATCAATTAATCGGAATAATCGATTTTTTTTCATAATCAATAATCGATTATTTTTTTCCATAATCGAACACCCCTACTTGTGATGGGGCAAAATCGTTTAAAAGGATTAGCGATCCGATCCTCAGATCTGGCCAGTTCGGACGATCTGATCTACTAAACCGATCCAGCAATCCGACAAACTCAGGCAATCCGATCCGCTAAACCAATTTGAAAAAGCATCCGCAAAATCAGATTCGCGATCCTAAAATCCCATCCGGACTTGATTTTTAATCATGTGGATGAATCAAAAGAATATTTTTTTTAACACATTTTTGGATGATAAAGATATTGGAATGGAAAAGAATAAGTACAGGTGCAGCAAATGAAGAGAGCCTTTGGATGCTAAATGCCGAAAAAGAGACGTTTCGGACAAAAATTTATTTGTCCATCTTCAGTCCTCGTTGGCTTATAAATTAATTAGGCACAAAGTTGTCATTGTTGTTTTGGCACGAATTTGTGCGCATGTATATTTTTATAAAAATAGGCGAGTGTCAATGTTTCGTGAGTGTCTATAAGATAATTGGATTGGATTTTTTTTTTGGGGATAGGCCTACATTCTTTTGTAGGCAAGTTGGTCCCATTTCAAATTCAAATAGGTTCTTTTTTTAATAGCTAAATGATATAGAATTGGAGAAATTAAGGTGTGCGTCTCGGGGTGCTAAATTTGGGAGATTCCAGCGGCCACAATTTTGAACCTATAGAACTCAAATTTTTTTTAAATTAAAGCTATTTAAAATATCTATCAACTTATAGAAGCCCTTTTTTTGATTTCCGAAAAAAAATTAAAAATTTTTTTTAGATTAATCGCATTAAATAAAAGATATTTTAAAAAAATTCACTCGATATCTTATGGATAATTAAATTAGTAATCATTGTGTTAAAAAATAATTAATTTTTTTACCCTCAATTAATTAGCTGGAATCTTTCAAATGAAATGGAATAAATCCCTTGTATCCCTATGGGAAAAACTAACGCCATCTCTTGCCGCCTAGAGTAACTCTGTACTGAATCGTCTTCTAGCGGCTTTTCGAGACGCTCACCTTAATCGAATAGCTCTACCTTCCAGTCAGAGTTCAGCGAATCAAATCAATTAGAAAAGTTTTTCGCAAGTTTTTTCGTTAAGTGAGTTGGCATATAGCTTCTTTTTTTTACCCATATCAAATTCAACATTGACTAGCTAGTTCCAAACGAAAGCAATCTTTCTTTCCATTAAATCTGCTGCCACAATGTCGGCAGTTTGATGACTGAATTTTAGTAATATGAATGAAACGAATTAGTAATTAAGACAAAGTTGTCTATTCATTATGATAATTTAGCAACAAGAGAGAGAAGGTGCATTAATTTCTTAATGTCTTTACACTGGGTCGTTGCAATAAAAAACGTGCGCACTCATGGAGAATGCCTACATTTTTAACTGTCAGGGAAAAAAACGCGTTGGGTGTTGACTAAAAATACCTTTGAGTAACCTAAGCAGCTTCGAAAAATGCAATAAGTTAGTATAACAAATGGCAAGAGCAAATCCATAATTCCAACTTTATCATAAATCTTAGCTGTTAAAAAATAACAATCGGAATTTATGATTACAAAAAGAATAATTTTCAACTATTTATTTTACCCTTTAGGGAACTTGACTTTAATTTATTATTTATAGTTTAACCCTGTGAGTAATAAGTTTACTATTTTTAAAACTTTTCGCATAAAAAGAATTTGTATAAGTATGCAAAAATAGCCCCGGGGTGGTAGCACAGTGATTAATTTCTTGCCTCTTGATTTAGTGGTCAAAAGTTGACATCCCGTCAAAAATTAATTGATATGGCCACCAAAAAGGGCTTTAAATGTCGAAAAAGACCTTAAATTAAAAAATCTGGTGTCACTGGTATGACTGATCTCACAGCACACAACTTTCTCTTACCTTCGGTAATTGAAAGTTGTGTACTGTGCTTGTCACACCAGATTTTTTGTGTCGACATGTATTTAGTTCCCGGCAGTAGGGAATATTTGAATTCAGATGTAAAATTTATAAGTATGGGAAAATATTTATATTTTGTTACCATGGCAACCATTTCTCCTATCTTTCCTATGAAGCACAAGAGTAAAGTGTGCTTCAAACAATTTTGTGGGCAAAACGAGAATATACATTTGAAAGAGCATCTAAAAAATAATTGATTTTTGAATTTTAATCAAAATCGTTAGAGCGAATTTTGAGAAAATCGAAAAAAACTGAAAAAGTACATCAGTAAAGTACTAGTACTCTTTGGCCGATTTTGATTAAAAGCTTATTTTTCCGGTCCCGGGGGTGTTTAACTTAAATATAAAATTTCAGCCTCCTAGCTCAATTCCTTCATGCTTAAAATTGAACACACACACACACATAGACACACAGACAGACCATGTCGCGAAAACCACTTTTTTGGATTCAGGGGACCTCAAAACGTGAAGATCCATCAAAATCTCGACATCGAATTTTTGACATGAATCCAATACTTTCTCTCTATATATATATTACATATATACATAGGTAAGAGAAAGTAAAAATCTGATGTCACAGGTATATATATATATTACATATATACATAGGTAAGAGAAAGTAAAAATCTGATGTCACAGGTATGACTGATCTCACAGCACACAACTTTCTCTTATCCTTGGTATTTGAAAGTTATGCTTGTCACACCAGATTTTTGTGTCGAAATACCTAATTTATTTTTTAGATGCTCTTTAAAATGTATATTCTCATTTTTGCTATTGAAATCTTTTGAAGACCACTTTACCCTTGTACATCATAGGAAAGATAGGAGAAATGGTTTTCATAGTAACAAAATATAAATATTTTTCCCGTCTCTATAAATTTTTTAGTATGCCCCTCGGGGCTTTGGCGTAGAGGTTGTGTCTGTGAACAAAATATCTCAGCAACTAAAAGAGCTACGAGGTTGAAATTTTATAATTAAGTTAGGGACCTCGCAAGGGGTGAAAATAGAATTTTGAATAAAATCGGCCAAAAAGTACTAGTACTTTACTGATGTACTTTTCGAGTTTTTTTCGATTTTCTCAAAATTCGCTCCAAAGATTTTGTTTAAAATTCATAAATGAACTATTTTTTAAAAGCTCTTAAAAGTATATCAGTGAAATTTTTCGTGGAAATCGGTTGAAGTACACTTTACTGATGTGGAAGCATTCGTAGCTCAGAACTATCTATGAATGATCGCGTGGTCAAGTTTGGAACTAAAGCGCTAAGAGCAACTAAATATATCTCGACATAATAAATCTGGTGTGACAAGCCATACACAACTTTCTCTTGCCAAAGGGTAAGAGGCCCTTTGGCAAGAGAAAGTTGGGTGCTGTGCGACCAGTCGCACCAGATTTTTTAGAAGAAATCATGATAAAATAAGGGCCCTCCATATTCAAGAATTTTATTATTAGCCCAAAATCTTTTTTCCCTTTTAAGTTTTTTTTTTTTTTTTTTAATTCTTTCTTGTGCCGAAGCGTTGCCATTCGGGCCGGCCAAACCTTGATGCGGCCCACGCGCGATGCTCACCATAAGATAAGAGCTCGCTTAATTGTTTCATAACGAAAGCCGCACAACATCCAATGATCGATTGATTGCGATGGGCCAACTCGATAGCCTGATGGGGGCCCCTTAAAAAGAAAACAAAAAAAAAAAAAAAGTGGCCTCCCGAACTCCCCGATGCCTATCGACCATTGAATAAACAAAACTTTATTTATTTTTCATTTTAAAAGTCCATTCTATATCTATAACGTACCATCTCATAATGATTTAATTAAAGGAGAGTGCTAATGGATTAATCAGCAAAGATGGAGGAGTATCTAAAGAAAATTTTAAAAAATTACTTAATTAATCATCAGATTTACAACCATTGATATTTATAGTATTATAAATTATTTTTTAATATTATAAATTTTATCTTGATGAATCAAAAATACAACAGGGAAAGAAAATCCAGGATCTGGTTGCGTGAAATAAGAAAAATTTGGTATGACTGATCTCACAGCACACAATTTCTCTATCTTATTTGGTAAATGAAAGTTGTGCTTGTTACACCAGATTTTTGAGTCGACGCATATTTAATTTCTGAAAGTAAGACACGCGTACATTAAAATATAAAATTTTAAGAAAATCGAAAACTGGAAAGTACATTAGTAAGTATTAGTGACTTTTTGGCCGATTTTGTTTAAAAGCTTATGCCAGACTTTCGTTATACACTAATGAATTCTTATCAAATAATAACCAAGTTTTTTCATCTATTTATAATTTTTTTTCTCATAAAGCGATTTAGTGAATTAAAATAAATATATGCAAAATAATTTTGGAGTTTAGGCTTTCACAGTTGCTATCATTAGTAATGCACTAGATTTTCGGTTTAACTGTGGTTTATTTGTAAAAATTGGCAACGTTTCGGCCACTCATTCTGTGGCCCTTCAGGTACAATTCAGCTAAGATTACAAAGAAGAAAAAAGTTGTCTGTCTGTCTTCCACTAACAGTCGCGAATGTACTGATTTTTCAAACTCATAGATATTAGTATCGATATCGGCCCCTAAAAGCAAAATGATGCGCCATTAAATACCTCATTTTGAAAGACTATTACATTTCCTGAAGTTTATAGTTTGAATAATTTTGTTTATATAAACAGTGTCTGGTAGCCGAGAGTAGCGCAACAGTTTTATAGTGAAGTCGCTAGTTCGATGCTTGTTGATGACATTTTTTTTTTCTTTCAATTCACCATCTGTATATACTAATACTCATATTAAAATTTATAAAATTGAAATTAAACAATAAATATTTTTTCAATATAAAATTAACATCTTTTATTTTTACCACTCGTTACACACTGAAAATACGAAATATTATATTATAAATGTAAATTTAAAATATTTTGTTAATTTGAATTTCAATTTTATAAATTTTAATATGAGTGATAGTGTATATGGATGGTGAAATTGAAAGAAAAAATGCCATCAACAAGCATCGAACTAGCGACTCCTGTTTACCAGACTGTTGCGCTTACTCTCACGGCTACCAGACACTGTTTACATATAAACAAAATTATTCAAACTTATAGAGCCGGAAATCTTGATAGTCTTCAAAGTGGATTTTCTTGAGTGTTCTTGAGAAGCGCATCGTACTGCTTTAGGAAATTGATGTCCAGATACTAATCTTCAAATCCTATGAGTTTGAAAAAATCGGTGACCCACATGTCGCGACTTCCCCTTGTAAGTGTGATATTTTTTTTTTGTCTTTCTAAGAAAGGAAATTTTTTTGTAAGAAATTCAAGTGCAAATTTGAAAATTCAAAAACACTCAGCATCATTTTCAAAAGTCAAATATTCAAATAAATACAGTAGTCTATAT
The DNA here is from genome assembly GCA_023213315.1 of Euborellia annulipes. Classification (NCBI taxonomy): domain Eukaryota; kingdom Metazoa; phylum Arthropoda; class Insecta; order Dermaptera; family Anisolabididae; genus Euborellia; species Euborellia annulipes. The sequence continues at coordinate 71,952 of JAKCPI010003116.1, forward strand.
TAAAAATAGTAATAACTTTTTAACAATGAGGATTATTGATTTAAACAAAAGCCTGAATGACGTAACCAAAGAAGGTTCCTCTATAGTCCTATGATCTTAATTAAATTTTAAATTAAGTAAAATAAGATGAGATTCTATGAGTTGAAAGATGCTTAGAGAAGATGAACAGGACATCCTCTTTATAAATAAAAAGGGATATTATTATCAAGTGTGTATAAACAAGAACGCATCTTGGAAAGTTCATCCTATAAACAAACACTCCCAAATAAACTCGAAAACGTTCTTCTCCTTATTTTGTAAAGGATTTTCGGGGTCTCCTCTTCAATTCCGTTGACAAATTGACAAAAGTGCAGCTGCTAACATTCAAAAAGAGTCCTTCAAAGGGATAAGAGGCAAAAAAAAGTGGAGAAAGATTTTAGGCAAATATTTTATACAATTTGCTTTGAAGACGTCGACGATATTCTGACCAAGTGCTTTAAAGCAATTGTTCATTTAATTGACACTTTCAATAGGAAGACAAGATGTTTTTTTGAAGTGAAACCACACTACGTATTTCATTCACAAAACGATTTGAGAAAAGACCGGATTTATGGTTTCACAATACGACATTTAGTGGAGACCTAAATTTCTATTCACAAATAAACTGGGGAATATTTGGATATAGGTTAAATCTGGGATTTTAGGCCAAATAAAAATAAAGATTTAAGAACTCACATTTGGAACATTTAAAGAATGCTGGGTATTATATTATTTGTGTTCTTTTATTTTTACTTTCTCTTACTTATATAGTAGGTAATATATAGTGAGAAAGTATAGCGATCATGTCAAAAATTCGATGTCGAGATTTTCATGGAAATACATGTTTTGAGGTCCTCTGGTTCTCGCAAATTGGTCTCTGTGTATGTATCGATTATAAGCATGAAGAAAATGAGCTACGAGGTTGAAACTTTATATATAGGTTAGCCCCCCCCAAGGGCGTAACTAGAAGGGTCCCGGGTGGGGAGGGGGGGGGGGGGCGTGCCACCCCCCCCAGAAAGCTCCTCGACTCAAGAAAAATTGAGTCAATATTGGTCCTTCCAGGCCCTCCGGAAGATGGCTGGTCCCATTCCCCCCCCCTTCCAGCCAATTTTCTAGTTACGCCAATGGGTGCCTCCCAGACAGTTAAAATAGGCTTTTGAACAAAATCGGTCCAAAAGTACTAGTACTTTCATGAAGTACTTTTTCAGTATTTTCCGATTTTCTCAAAATTGGCTCTATTTTTGATTAAAATTCATAAATTAACTATTTTTTAGATGCTCTTTATTTAAGATTTTTAAATATTTTCATCCCTTCTCCTCTTTTCCCTACCCAAGAGGCTAGATTTGTTATGGCCTCAGATGCCGAAAAGACATTAAAACATTTAATTTTTGTATGTTTTTGCAATTTGTTTTACTTTCCCGTATTCAGAAATATTTAGAGAAAGTATTGATGAAGATCTGTGGCTGTAGGCTTAATGGTGATGGAGTCAGAAAAAATACAATACGAATCCAGCCAAATATTCTTTTATTTCAATTCTCACCTGAGATTTGGGTCCGAGGTCTAGGCCATCTTCAGAGCTGCATACATTTATAGTACAAAATTAGAAAAGCATTTATTAAAATTAGTGTGTTGCGTGCTAATTTTAATAAATGCTTTTCTAATTTTGTACTATATATGTATGCAGCTCTGAAGATGGCCTAGACCTCGTGCTGAAACGTCAGCAGTGAGGGCGAGAATTGAAATAAAAGAACATTTGGCTCAATCTTCTTGTTTTTTTCTTGACTCTATCACCATAGAGAAAGTATTGTTAATTGTCAAAAAATTCGACCTTGAGATTTTTCTTTGTTCTTGATCCGTAGTCAAAAAAAAAAATATTTTTTGAATCATGTTTAAGCGCGTAAAAAAGCAGGTAAAATTTTGGTACATCGTACTCTAAAATATTAGATCAACTTTTGGAGTAAATCCATCAACCTGAAGTGGTTATTTAAACAAACAAGAATTTTGAAATTTATAATTTTTTTGTCCAACGATGATAAATTATTTTAAATAGTTTTTATTATTTTTGCACGTTTTTAGCAAGATTCAACAATTTTTGTAGATAATCATAGATGCGTCGTTTTGAAGGAGAAATTGCCCCTGGTCTCATTGATGTTAACTACGCCATTTAATATTTTTTATATTTATTTATAAATTGAGATATTTATATTCTCGTGAATAATCTGATTTTTAAGTTCCCCTAGGCTAAATACGCCACTGGTCACAATAACTTATTCACCATTAAGATAATAATAGAACTCTATCATTAGGTGTGTTTGTGAAAAAAATTCTAATTTTCAAAAGATGCTGCTTTCTGATTGATGAAGATAAACAGAGTAGAGGCGAAAGATACAATCTTATATCCTCCATGATTATACGACTGCATTACCATAAAAATAGAAATAAAAAATTATATATGATGGCTCAATCATTAAATTTATTCGAATGACTCCTTATTCCCCAAAATTGCGGTTAAGGAAATATCAATGACTACCCCCACCACATTTTCGTTAAAACATATGAATCAGATATGAAAATTATTATCATTTAACAAGTTCATAAAATCAAAATTTTTATGTTCAAATTAAACGACATGATTTCCCCAAACATTTTCTTAGAAATATCACGTGAATCAGAGAAATTATTAATATAATTAAAGGTAACAATATCATAAATTATACAGAACTTAATATAATATTATAATCTGTTTGTCTTTATTGTTAAAAATTAAACATGAATTGAATAATAAATTTAACAAAGAATTTATTATTATTTTCTTACAGCAAAATTTCTTTTCCCACAAAAAAACTAGGATTTGGTCTTATAAGACCTCTTCAGGTCTATTCTCTAAAAACAGACTTTAAAATTTAAAATAAACAAATGGGTGTGAAAAAGTAATGTAAAAACAAACAGCTTTTAAAAAATGCTATTCTCTAAACAAAGTTTTAACATGTTACTATCAAAATCATAACCTTACTTTTTAGGTTAAGGACGCCATTTTTATTTTAAACACGACGTTGAAATATTAAAGGCCCATGACATTAATTTTTAACACTATTTACTAATTGTTAACGCTTTGGCTTTAAGGTTTTTGTTTACAGAATAGCTTTCGCGTATTTGAGGCAAGGAAGTGATTTTGAATTTTTTAACGCTGATTGTTTTTACATTACTTTTTAATTATTTATTTTAAATTTTAAAGTTTGTTTTTAGAGAATATATCTGCATATGAGTTAGTATATATGCTAACCTCTTGTAGTCCTATAGGACTATTATAATAGTACTGTAATTGATGCAATGTGGACGGGGTTTAAATGGCCACCGATGCAAATAAACAAATTTTCCGCAATAAATATTCTACAATATTTATTTTAAAAAATTCTGAAGATTACGAATATTTTCATAAAAGTAATCCTTCAAGCTAACCCAAGTTTAAAACAATTCAGTTTTAGCGACTGCGTTTCTCTCGATTGCGTTGCAAATATTTACAGTTCCGGTTTCGAACAAACCATCTAAAATATATAAGGAATCAATGATGATGGTCTAAGTAAAAGAAATTCGATGGCTGAGTGGTAATCATTAGGATTAGGTAGATGTAGGCAGCCAGCCAGTGACGGCGCTACGGGGGGGGCTAGGGGGGCATGCGCCCCCCCGGCAAGGACCTCTGCCCCCTGGATGCCCCCCCCAATCAGCACGAAAACCAAATAAAAAAATTTCTAAAATTATTCACTTTTCCTTAAAAAAAAATGTAATTTATATTATGTTTTAAGCTTTTCATTTCAATTTAAAAAAAAAAAGAAAGATTATTTTTTTAAATTCTTTATTTTAATAAATAAATAAATTTAGTTACTCTCAAGTTTTTGTCAAGTAAATATCTTTCTTTTATGCCATTATAATGTCATCGAAAAGAAAAAAAATATCCGATAACTTTACCCATCGAATTGAAATAAATAGAGACCGGGTCTAAATGGCCTTCGATGCCGAAAAAGACCTAAATTAAAAAAAAAAAACTTTATTGAGCCCCAATCTAAAAAAAAATTCTTCTTTGAGTACAAATGTAAATCCACCAACTATGAATAAAGCTCAAGTGATTCGGAAGAAATTGATACTGATTTTGGGAAATTCTGCGCATCAATATCTTTCAGAAACATTTCTGGGCTTTCATATTTCTCAGGAGATATTGAGGAATCCTGCCAACCAAAACTGAAAATATTTCCCTTTATGACATTCAGTAAGGTTGAGTGCTGGAGGTGTGACATTTTTTAGATCTTCTTTAAAATGTATATTTTCCTTTTGTCCTTGGAATCTTTTGAAGCACACTTTATTCCTGTACTTTATAGGAAAGATAGGAAAAATGGTTGCCATAATAACATTTTCTCATGTTTATAAATTTTACATCTTGAATTCTAATGTTCAGTACTGTTGGAAACTAAATATACGCCTATGTCGACTAGAGTCCGACCGAAACAAGATTTTCAGCCAAAACCGAATTTTGGCTTCAATTTCGACCGAAATCGAAACTTGTTTTAAACTTTTTCTTAAAATTTTCTATACAAAATCCATTCATCACATTTTTTTTAGTAAAATTTTCATTTTTTGCTCTTGCAAAAATCATTTGACCTTTTTTTTTTAAGTGCGAATATCACTCGACGTTTTTTTTTTAAGTATACGAGCATAATCCCTTCTTTTCAAACTCAGGTTTCGGGCAGGGCGAAGTTTCAGCTGAAATTTGGCCGAAACTGGCCGAATCCGAAACTTCCGTCGGTTCCTGAGGTCACACAAAAAATCTGGTGCCGCGACCACACCAGATTTTTTGTTTCTCCGTTGATGTAGCCTATATATTAATATTTATTGACTGCCCCCCTGTTGATAAGTTTGCCCCACTCCTGCCCCCCCACTGAGAATAAGCTAGCGCCGTCACTGCAGCCAGCAAGCGTTAAAAGAATACTTTATTTAATTATCGGCGACGTTTCGAAATCACATCGATCCCATCTTCAGGACGATAAACTATTAATGTTGCTTAGAAAGATGCAATTTCGGTTCATACAAAAATAAAATTAATTTGCATATACCATTAGATGTATATGAGAATTGCCGTAGGTGCATGGACTGTATTTTTATTTTGTGGCAAATGTGCCAGTCTTTCAATCTTGGCCAGTGCTGTTGTTTCGGGCCCATTCGGCCCAAAATAAAAATACAGGCCATGCACCTACGGCAATTCTCATATACACCTAATGGTATATGCAAATTAATTTTATTTTTGTATGAACCGAAATTGCATCTAAGCAACATTAACAGTTTATCGTCCTGAAGATGGGATCGATGTGATTCCGAAACGTCGACGATAATTAAATAAAGTTTTTGTATCACTTGCTGGTTGCCGCATCTACCTAATACTGATGATGGTTTATTCGAAACCGAAACTGTAAATGTTTGCAACACAGTCGCCAGACCTGAATAAAAAATTTTCCGCATTTTTTTTTAACATTTAAAATTGGCCCGGGAAAAAAATTCCATTTGGCCAAAATTTTCCGCATTAAATATTGTACAATATTTATTTTCCGAATTTCCGAATATTTTAATAAAAGTAAACCTTCAAGCGTACCCAAGTTTCAGTTTTCTCGACTGGTCTATAATAATAAACAACCGATTATCTTCAGGCAATCTATGTATAATAAATACTATCTTGACTTTTTTATTTATTATAATGCTTCCGATTCTTCATTCTTTGTATTATTATTATTATATGGATTTCTAAATAAAGTGTGAGGTAGGAATTGTAAAAAAAAAAATATCTGTAATAAAGTCTTTTCGTGTTCATTCATCCTCGAGGTTCTGAGTGAGTATAAAAGTGTAGGCTAATTATTGAATAAATGTATTCCGAGTTTATTGGGGCCATTTGCCATGGGGCGCCCCAACATCTTAATTAAAGCGGTCCCACAAGCCAAATGCATTCATTAGGACTATTTTACATGTATTCTCTCTATTCATCAATTATTTAAAACAGGCATCTTCCAACTCTCTCTGCTGCTGATTTAAATTACAATTTATCAATCAACTTGTGCATACATTATACCCCACGAGCCGTGTAAAATGATAACAAAATTGAAAGACTTGTCCTCTTATCTCACACGTTGTGTGTTGGAAAGGAATTCGACTTTTGGCCTAAGACGACCACTTATAAAACTCAAATTACATACAGATTAGCTTAACGTTTTTTTTTTCGTGTGAATCAGCGATTTAGTCGCTCGCCATTCAATAGGGAGTGGGCTCAATGATTTCCAACCTATCTATAATAGACATTGACATATAATAAATATCTAAGAGGTGCATTTTGTTAGGTGGCAGAAGGTCATTAGCAACTAATGTGCTTTTTCATACAAAAGGATATTCTGGGAAATCTCTTGTATTGTTGCTGCTTTCTTTGCACGCTATACGCATACCTTTAGAGTTTAACAAATTGAGATTTTTTTTTTAATAACTTAATTTTGGATATTAAGCTGTATGTATCTCGTTTCATAAATTAAAAAAAGATATTTTATGTATCTATAAAAATATGCATTTAAATTTATAGAAGAACGTCTGAAAAATTTATTTTTATTTGGGGGGGGGGGCTGAGGACAAGCCAAAAAAATTCCAAAAAATTTTTCTATTTGCGGGCCTGTGGAAACAGATCCAAAAGAAGTATGTTTCAAGTTTTTGTTAGTGAAATAATATCTTTTATACAAATTTGAATTTGAAGAATTATTGTACAAATTTTATCACCCAAAATATCGCTGGAATGTTGCAGGAATATTATTTCACAACATTCGAAATATTGCTTGCAAGATTGCTGAACATTTACAATGTTGCCAATATATTATTGCAATGGAATGTTGCCAATATATTGCAATGGAATGTTCTTAGTATTTTGGGATGCAATATTACCTGCAATATTTTGTGCTGTATGGGTAGTGTTATCTTCAGAAGTGGAGCTACAACTGAAAATGACAGTAATGTTGAAATACTGTAAATATAAAGTATAAAATGTATTATTTCACCAATAAAAACTTAAAATGATCAAGGTTGAAATTTGATATATTTAAGTTAGGTACCCCTTCGTATTATCCGAATTTCGATCCCAGTGATATGGAATCATCTTCAGGATAATCAACAGATGTTTTGCAAATCGTTACTTTCTCCCATCTCTTATTGGATGGGAGAAAGTAACGATTTGATATCTCTTGATTCTATACTGAAGATGATTCCATATCACTAGGATCAAAATATTTACAGATAAACGGATAATACGCAGAAGTATTTATTTTTGGCCGACGGTCCTTAGAATTAATATTTGTTGGGATTTATTTTTTCGACTGCTTCTGTACTAATATACAGTTTCGGAGATCTTTCAATCATCTTCAGGCAAAAATGATACACATATTTTCTTTTACAAATTTTACCTCCTCGGTTTTAACCGGCAAAGTGTTTCTCAAAATCTTTTTTTAATTCATATTTATTATATATTAATCTGAAAATAAATTTTAATCCCAACTTGTTTTTAGTGGCGCTTTCGGGCGCGTGTTTTTTTTTTTCTAAATTTTCATTTGAATATTAAAATCGCGTGCAGAGAGACCTCCAATGCCTTATTACCAAAACCAGTGCATAAATTAACAGCATCAGAGAAAGAGAGCTCATGTTTTCATCTACTCTTGTTAATAACTTGTTTTATTATTTAATCGTCAAAACTTTTTTTTTCGAAAAAATCTTAATTAGTAGGAAGTATTAACATTGAAATATCGTAAATCATTTTTATTTTTTTTTTTTATCATCCCCCTTTTCATTTTCATATCTTTTTTAACGAGTTCTTCTCTCACATCTATTGAAATTTTTTCTATTATTAAGATTAATTTTTACCTTACGATTGCCGACCGCCATTAATGACTTCTCACACACAGCTTCTTCTTTTAATTAAATTCCTAATTAGCACCATGCTTTGTGAAAGTTTTTGGCACCTTGCAGGTGTAGCCGCTTTTCGTCACGGGTGTAATTCCTTACACGAAATTTAGTCATCAGGAATTATTATTATTTAAATATTACTTTTATTTATAGCTATCTCTACTTCTCAAATTAAATATTTTATATTGCTATTAATAAATTAAATTTTTTTTTCTACATTAATTTTATGATCTATAAAATATCTATAGCCTATATGTAAATATATAATCTAGTTTTGATTTCCGGCGGCATCTTTTATAAATTTCTCACCGATTTTTTTAATTTTTTCTAAATTTTTGAGTGAAGCCCCCCCCCCCCGTCATGTCACGCTATGTGAGCGAGCTGGACACAAACAGCTGTGCTGACTATTTAGTCTGTCACTGAATGTTTGAGTTACAATAACGCTAAAATTATTTTGTACTATTTTCGTTTATTTTTGTAAATAAACTTGACATTCCCCGAAGAGGGTCGTGTCCTCATGAACCCTCAGAGGATACTTTCGTTGTTGTCGATCTACCATCTTGACGCCAAGGTCACTTAAAATTCTCTGGGTGTTATGTCTTTCCAAAACTCTCAGGAGTTTCTCCATATAGAGATAAACCGTAGTTTGCTTTAACAAAATCAGAAGAGATCTCACCCCGACCATCTCTTTTATTTTGTAATTATCTCAGTTTTCGAAAAACAAAACAAACATATTGAGAATAAAAACTGTTTAATTATAATATATATAAGGGGGGGCGAGGGGCCCGCCCCCCCCCCGAAATTTCCCAAACACATATACATATATAATGATATACAGACATCAGCGCAACAAATTTTTTCGCAGGATGGAAAACTGGTTCCGCAAAGAATTTCGTGGGAAAAAAAATTTTCCGCAGAAAAATTTTTGAGTTCAGGCCCCCCCCTGAAAAAAATTTCTATATGTGCCCCTGATCTGTAAATAAAATGGGTTGGTACTCTTAAAATTTAAAACAAAGGTGTGCAAGTAGGATTTTGAACATTATTTAAACAAATAATTGCTTTAAAAAAAAAATTGAAAAATTTTATTATTTTATTTTTATTTTAATAATTTTTATCTTTCCCTAGACACACGCGGCCCTCAAGTGGGCCGCCTCCCACGGTTTGGGAACTGCTGATAGAGGCTATTAAAAATTTTAAAATCTTTGAAAAAACACCTTAAGTGGATCTTTAAATAGAGTACAGTGAAGTTAAAGCCCGCCACCTCCCATTTTCTTATATGATTATTTCAATGTTTTTATAAAAAAAGATGGGAATTTTTAACTTAAAAATTTTCCATTTATTTTTTTAACAATAAAGTAATAATACAGTACATGTGGAATCATAATCATATGTTGGCACTTACTTTGTACCGCTTCCAAACATATTCCAAAAGTTGATATTGATTTACAATTTGATTATAATTAAAAGTAAATTTCATTGATCTTTGTCTCGTTGTCATTTTAAATAATCGTGTTCACTCACACGCAGACAAACAGTCATAATTCCAACAATACTTTTTCTAATAAATTCCAAAGCAGGATGGAAGTTACTGCTGGATGTCGGATGTATAAAAAATATTTATTGAGTTGTGTGCTGTCCGACCAGTCACACCAGATTTTCTTTTTTTAAATAATACTCATATTAAATTATATTCGGAGTTGAAAAAAGGCGTGAGGAACTTCGTTCCCACACGTTTCCTTTTTTTACTATTTATCATATACATTCACTATCCAGCAATAACTTCCATCCTGCTTTGAAATTCATTTTCAAATTTTCCTCATGCTGTTTTACTTTCTCTATATTTTCTTTGTATACGAGAAACTAAAAAGCAAGACTCACTTGTGATGCCAAGTAGGACTACAGACAAAAATTTTGACAGAAAAAAAATTCGAACCCCTATAAGGATTGACAAGAAAACTTATTAAATTATATAAACTTCTATTTCGAGAATAGATCAAAAGACTTATTTTCATCTAATTCCTTTCAAGTGTACAATCTTCATGCAAAATGTCAATCACGTACAGAATGGCTCTTTGTTGGCCTGTCAAATTCCTTCTACTGCTAAGCTGATTGACTGATAAACATATTTTCTAACAATTCTTTAAATATTCCATTTGCATTTTAAGTTCATTTCGTTATCTTTTAACTAAACTTAGGGGTACTTAATAATTTCTAGAAAATTGAACTTTCTCTGATTTTAATGATATATTAATGACTCTAAATACAATCATTACTTTTACTAAAATGTCATTTAACTTGAACTTCTTATGTGAATTGATTATTCTTAGTTTGATAATTTATTATTGACATTAATTTCTCATTTCTAACAAGATAAGGAAAATATTTTCCAAATGAGTTGAAAATATATTTTAAAAATCTGATGTGACTGGCGCACAGCACACAACTTTCTCTGTTTTTTCTTCTCCCCCTTTTTTTTTTTTGTGGGGTACCTAGTTTCCGACAGGACGGTACATTCGATTTTCAAGATGTAAAATTTATATGTGAAAATATTTATATTTTGTTACCATAGCAACCATTTCTCCTATCTTTTCTATGAAGTACAAGAGTAAAGTGGTCTTCTCAAAAAATTTCAATGACAAAATGAGAAATTTAATACATTTTAAAAGATTTTAATTCATTTTTGAATTTAAATACCAACATTCAGCTATTACCTCCTTCGAATAAAAAAGATGATTTATTTATTTTTAAAATACTGGTTTGGTTGACTAAGCTGAAGTCTCCACTCTCTAGCATAACAGGCACTTGTGGCACCGACTGTCACTAATTTAATACATACACTGTCGACAAAGCACTTTCTTCTTCATCATTGTAACAACGCTGACATTACCTGCCCGTTCTTTAAAACACAAGAAAAACTCTTCCTAAATTATTTATTCACGAATTATATGAAATTCTAATTTAAGAACCGTAACTGCATATATTATCCCCTATTTTAGACTCACCCAATTTAGAAAAAAAAAAAAATTGTTTTTGTTAGAAAAAGGGAGTTAAAAAAATGCCACCATTCATCAACCAAAAGGCATTCATTTGTTGACGCTTCTGTTTCTGAGAAGTTAATTTTCTCGGGACAAAATGCACCCCTTGGGTATAATAGCTTTTGGCAAAAAGAACGCCCTCCCTACCCTAACAAAAAAAAAAGTGTTTTTTTTTTTTTTTGTTAAAGGTCTCATTATTTTAATTATGGAAATATATTATTCGAAACAAAACAGCCCTTAAATGAGAGGAGACATTTAAATTAGTGTAAAAAATAACAAGAACTTTAATTAAGTGTTTATTTTATTTTTTCTCATCCGTTTATTAAATCAAGGACGGAATATGTTATTTATATAGAAATAAGTCACAAACCAATGAATGTTCTTTCTAAATAATCCAAGCAAACTTGATAAAAGTATTTCCTTTGCGTATTAATTTCAATTAAATTTTTAACAAGTAACATTAAAATTAATACATTCTGTAGAGCTACATTATTTTCAGGAAATTTTTACGGTATATAAAATTCAAATAAATAAAAATCAGGTGTGACTGGTCGCACAGTACACAACTTTCTCATATATGAGATATTAATCTAAAAAATAATTAATTTTTGAATTTTTATCAAAATCGTTTGAGCGAATTTTGAGAAAATCGAAAAAAAACTTAAAAAGCTCATCAGTAAAGTACTAATACCTTTTGGCCGATTTTGTTCAAAAGCTTCGTGTTATGTCTCAGGGAGGTACCTAACTTAAATGTAAAATTTCAAACTATTTTCGTCTTGAGATATTTTGTTCACAGACAGACAAACATAGACACACATACACACACACACACACACACTGACAGACCATTTTGCGGGAGCCATTTTTTGGGTATATACAGGGCCAGAACTAGGAGATTTTATAGGGGGGGGGGCAAAATTTAATTTGCCGCCCCCTCCTTAAAATTTTCCCTGATCTCAAAAATTTTTCTGCGAAATATTTTTTAAATTTCCGTCCAAAAAAATATTTTACCTTTTTTTTAGAGACAAAATTTTTGCCACCCGCGGAACCAAAATTTTTCTTCGTGTGCCGCCCGCGGAACATTTTCTCTTGCGCGCGGAACAAAAATTTTTTCCCGTCCGAAAAAAAAAATTTCCCGTTCGGAAAAATATTTTATCTTTTATTTTTTTTTAGACGCTAGATTTTTTGCACCCTCGGAACCAAAAATTTTTCTCTTTCTTTAATTGCCGCCCCCCTGATATCTGCCGCCTGGGGCACGTGCACCCACTGCCCCCCCCCCCCCCCCCTAGATCCGGCCCTGGGTATATATCCTTCAAAATCTCGGGATCGAATTTTCGGCATGATACCAACACTTTCTTTATATATAGGTAAGAGAAAGTAAAAATTATCTTTGATGAAATTAATGTATCATGTGAATATTTTTAATTACACAAGATAGTTATTTTCAATTCAAATATTTTTATAATTAAAAAAAAAAAATGAAATTCAACAATCAGTCGTTCGGATCTGTTCGGTTTTATTCGGGTTAATTCGCCTGGAGGAGGGGTGGATGGGGTGGGGAAGGCGCCGACGCCGCCGCCGGCGTCGGCGCCATGTTGCCTGTATTGAAAGCCCAGAGCGACCGTCTCAGTCGGTGTCATGGCTCCCATCCGTCAACTGCCTCTCTATGCATTGACTTCATTCAAGATCTCCTTCCTTATCAACCCTCTCCGACGTTGTTCCTCCTCTGCTCGTTTGCTTTCCTTGAGGTATCTTGTATTTTTTATTTTCTTTATTATAAAAAGAGAGAGAGAGAGAATTGTTTCTTTTATTCTCCCTCACTCTCTCCCATTCTCGAAAGAGGCTAACAAACAGAGTATAGTTAGATTAACAAACAAGTCAAAATCAATATCATATTGACTAATCAATATGATATTTGACTGTACACTGAGAATTTTATGAAATGTCTATCAAAGAACATAAGAAAGTTTTATGTTGACTGAACCATAGCCATAACTGCTAAGTTTAGAAAAATTCAATCATTGTCCGTTTTTATTATGCTTACAATATGCCAGGTACAGTCAGTGCAATAAATGCTTGAGATTGGATCCTTGAGCCTGGCACCTAATTTAATATTTTTAAAATAAATAAATCATCTTTTTTCGAGTGGAAAATTTACTTTTACAACAAGTCCAACGGCTAAGCATTTTGATTGCCTAAGCTCAAGGCTCCACTCTTAAATAGATCAGGCACTTGTGGCGCCGACTGTACTTTAATTCTTTACCATTCCAAAAAAACACTTATGCTTTAAATTCGGCGATATATTAACAAAAATGTTAACAAAGTTAGGATTTTTTTATCCTTAATATTATACAGCTATTTATTAGATTATTATTTTTCTTCTGCTCAGCACCATTGAAAATTTATTCGCGTACCTCAAAACCCTAGGGGGAGAGATTAAAATAAATAATAAAAAATTTGAATTCTATGTTAATTAGATATGAAAGATTAATTAAATAAGAAACTTTCTATTAATCGATCTAATAGAGTGATGGGAGCGATTTATATTAATCATCTTTAATATACAAATTTCGAAATTCTTCGGTTAAAAAAAAAAACAAGGAAAAGAACATAACATATATGATAATAACTTATAATTGGATAAATGGTAGTAGTGCAAACCGCCATTAGAGAACTCGAATCGAATCGTTGATATATCGAAGTGTCATAAATCACTTGGATCTTAAAAACCTGCTATCAGATAAACGCATCGCGCTTAACGGGATTCTCTCGGCTAAGGACCGTTTTGAAGGAATTACTTTGACTTAAGAGAGAAGGGGGACCAACCAGACAGACTAGCCGGAACAACCGACCAACCAACTTCACAAGGAATAAACCTGGAAAAAATTGTCCAGTCATTTAAAGACTTTTTTTTTATGTTTAAGAATTTTATTCCATCGAAGAAGACTAAGAGAGAGAGAAAAAAAATTTATTTCTTCGTCATCACTGATTAATTGATTTGTGATGTAGATCGGTTTCTCTAACACTTCTTCACACATCAGACAGCTCACTAATTATCGGTAGCGTTGCCTGCGCTCACGATTTTAGACATGCCTAAATATTTAAATTTACATAAAATCATTATTTATCAATCCGATGAAATTATAGATAGCTGACAAAAAAAAAATGATGAAAACAAACAATAGAAAATAAATCGATAATCTTTTTCCAAATCTTCAAAATGATTATTTTTTTTTAACACCAAAAGTTAATGATTCACTGATCTTGTTGAGTTAGGAAAAAAAAATCATGACTTTAAAATTTTTCTAATAAAAAAAAAAAAATCGGTTTAATTTCGGCTAGTTAATGCTAAAGATATATTTTTTATTTTCTTTAGAATAGTAAGGGCGTGAAATTCTAACAAAATTAGCACTAATTTTTAAAAAAATAATTTGGTTGGGCGTCAATGATGAATTATTAGCTGATCCCTAGAAATCAGCGTGTAGAACGTCCCCCGTTAGCATTCGATATTATAAATCTAATATGTAGAGCCTATATGTAAAATTAAAACCCTAATGGCCTCTGCAGCCGAAAAAGAGGAATTAAAAAAAAAAGTAACAATGCCTATATGATTTATAAAATAAAGACAATGAAGGGGTTGAGAGTTGGTAGGTGTTTACCGAACGTCTCGGGTTGGATCCCAGAGTCCGATAATTTATTTAAGGCATTTGGATACCAAATGACTTAAATAAAAATGCCTGGACCCCCCAATTGATATATTACATACTGATTATCGTAAAAGTCTAAATGGTCGGGAAAAGACTGTGTGAATGTGAGTGTGAAGAGAAAAAAGTGTGAAGTAAAAAAAAAAAAAAATACAAAAGATTACAGCTAGTATATATTCTTAGTACACGGGTTTCGTTAACGTTTCTGAACCATAATCAGAACTTCGCCCTGAGGATGATAACGATGCGTTTCCGAAACGTCGACGAAATTTAAATAAATTTTTTTATTCCATGGTGATAATATATTAACCACCATAATGTATTTGAACAAAAATATTTTTGAATGCCCAAATGTTATTCTTATTTGTGTAAAAAATTCATTTAAAATATGAATCAAATTTTTTAAACAAAAATGAAAATTTAAAACATCTCTATCCAAATACATTTTGGGGTTTAATATTGCATTTATGATGATCCAGAATCTGAGACCGAAATGTTACCCGTTGACTGATATAATAAGAAAATCTATTGGATATAACAATCTTCTTTTATATTATTTCTTTCTCTTACCTGTATCTATGTATAAATAGAGAGAGTATTATTTATTTATTTTTTTTTAACACTCACACACTTTTTTCTCATTCACACTCACACTCACACACATTCACAGAGTCTTTTCTGCAACTCAGGCCATATAAGACTTTTACGATAACCGTTATATATAAATAATATATTTTTATAATATAGGCCTAATTATTTGGGGTCCAGGCATTATTTGGATACCAAATGGCTTAAATAAAATCATCGGACTGCCTGGGGTCCGAATCCGCGACCCTTGGTATAGAAGGTTAACACGCTAACCTCTACACCAAGCCCGAGGGCAGAGAGAGTATTAGATTCATGTTAAAAATCAATGTCGAGATTTTGATGGAAATACACGTCCCTGAATCCAAATAAGTGGGTCTCGCACAATTGTCTACCGCTTGGAGTTTGGAATTTTATATTTAAGTTAAGTAGGCCTTGGCACGTGAGACGAAAGTTTTGAACAAAATCGGTCAAAGAGTATAAATAAGCACTTTTGTAGTTTTTTACGATTTTCTCAAAATTCGCTCTAACGAGTTTGATTAAAATTCATAATCAATTATTTTTAAAATGTTCTCTAAAATGTATTATATATTTTCATTTTATTCTCAAAATTGTTTGAAGCACACTTTACTTTTTTTTTTTTATTCTGTCTTTTTGGCCGGTGGCTATTGGGCCACTTTACTCTTATACTTCAAAGAAAGATGTGAGAAATGCTTGCCATGGTAACAAAATATAAATATTTTTTACTAATGTAGTGCCTGAAACTAAACATGACGACTCAAAAATCCAGTGTGAAAAGCAGAGAACACAACAATGTGTGCTGTGCAACCATCACACCAGATTTTTATATTTTCAATGAAGTGAGATTGATATATAAATGAAGTGACCATTTTTTCCTTAGAAAAAAAAAAAATGTTTCTTATTTAAATGTGTCAAAGATCCCACCTTCCTTTTGATGTTTCACACATTCATTAATTCATTATATTTAAAATTGAATAATAAAACGACGTTTATACATAAAAAGATATTCTTAACTGTCATCGTTGAATCTATTATCACTCTATTATATTTATAAATCCTCTTAACTTTTTTAAATATGTGATCTTTTAAATTAAACGAGAATATATGAGCCTCATATAAACTTCTAAAAGACTATATATATATTTTTTTAATGGAAATTCGACCCTTAGCTCCAGGTGTTCGATAAGAAAGATATTTTTTCCATTATTAAATGTAGTTAAAGTTAAACACCTTTTAACTTTCTCTAACAAGAAATTGATGAGACCTAAATTATATATAATTTAATGAAAATTTTATTTTACAAAATTTTCAAACTATAGTATTATTTAAGAGACTGTAAATCTAACTATAAAATTAAAAGTAAGAGATTAACTTTTTTTTTTTTTATAAGTCAAAAGTTAAGAGACGAATGGACAATTATTTTTTTTTATACTTGATAAATTAACATATTAACTAGTACTTACATAAACAACAACACTTTGAATTTAGACAACTAAATAAAGTCATCATTGAAAACTAACATATTTTGAAAGGTGATTATTTTTTCATTGAATATCAAAATTAAAATAATGACATTATATAAATTTATATAATCGTGTTCCGTGGGAATAAATACAAATAAACAAAAAAATATTAAAATCTTTCGGTATCTGTGGCTGGTACTACAAATGGGCAGCATGCCTGCTTTATTTTTTCTTTAAGAGAGAGAGAAGTCAACGCTCCACTTATTTATCTCTTTACTATTAAGCTTTTTTTTTTAAATCTTTTTCGACTTCTAAGGCTTTTTAGGCTTTTACTTGAAATGTCAACATTTTTACTTTCTCTTACCTCTATATATATGTTAATATATAGAGAGATAAAGTATTGGATTCATGTCAAAAATCCGATGTCGAGATTTTGATGGACACGTTTTGAGGTTCCCTGAATCTAAAAAAAGTGGTTTTAGCGACATGGTCTGTCTGTCTGTGTGTCTGTCTGTGAACAAAATATCTCAAGAACGAAAAAAACATGGAGGTTTTTATTAAAATTGTGATTTTATTTAAAATTTTTAAAGTTTTATAGTAGATTTGTTTTTGTTTTCTACTATTTGAACATATTAAATTATTTTAATTTTCTAAAAAAACATTTTTGCCCCCCCCTGATTCAAATTCGTTCCGGCGCCCCTGGTCATATATGAATCATCGCGTGGTCAAGTTTGGAACTAAAGTGCTAAGAGCAACTAAATATATCTAGACACAAAAAATCTGGTGTGACTAGCACGGTGCACAACTTTCTCTTACCCTTCGGTGCTGTGCGCCAGTCACACCAGATTTTTTAGAGTAGTAAATTAAATAATACCAAAATGGGCTTCAGAAAATAATAGACATTTATTAAGTATTTGTGTTTATATTAGTGTATAACTTATTCTTTTTATTTCTAGATTCATGTTCCATTGTTCTGTCGGACTTTCGATTCTTTGTCCTTCATTCAACAAGTCTTTTCAAAATCACTTCATGATGACTTCTTAAAAATGGTGAGTAGGAAAATTTTCTATAGCTAATAAATTTTTTCTCATTTATATTTTATGGTGAATTATGAAGTGAAATATACGATTAAATAATATAAATTCCTTAATATGCATAATAACTTGACTACATCTACTAGCTTGAAATGATCGAGTTTCTAATGGAATATAATTAAAGTCGATGCCAAAAAATGTGTACCTTTTTTAAATATAAAAGATGAATATTATTTTTCGTATGCTACATTTAAATTACTAAAGAATTAATGAGACCGCAGGAATATAATTATACTATAATATTATTTGCGAGATGATTATGTTTTATTCAGCGGCGTAACTAGCCTTTGAGGGCGGGAGGGGCAAAGCTCAACTGGAGCGCCGTTTTTCGTTCTACCTTTTTTTTTTAGTATTTGAATCTCGTTCGAGCTTTTTTTTTGCAATTTTTCTCCAGATTTGTGATAAAAAAAGAATTTATTATGAAATTTCAAAAAAAAAGCCGGAAATCCGAATGCGCAAGGGGCGCCTGGGGCGGGGTGCCCCCCCCGGGCGTGCGCCCCCCTTCACCCCCACCTGAATACGCTTCTGGTTTTATTGGACTTAATTAGCGCTCCTGGAGTATCTACAGGGTGTCCCATAAAAGTCGTTCATTAAAAGTTTTCCAGAAATAAATTATGAGGAAATTTTACCCCTTGGAATATTTTTTTTTCGTTTTAAATAAATTATTAACAATTTTTGGACACTTTTTGTTTCGCCGTAATTTTTTTGTTTCGCCGTAATCACCATCAAATTGTTTATTTTCTGTGGAATATATTTTTGCAGACCTACTCGTTTAAAAACTTGCGTTTCCTGAACTAAGGCATTAATTTTCATTTGATTTTAATTTGATTTTTTTAAACACTTATATTATATGGATTGGACAGCTTGGTTGCAATTCTTCTCAATTAATTTGTTAATTTGCCGAACGAGTAACATGGTCTTTTTCACGCATTCTAATTGTATGAGGCATATGTGGTAAGAGAGGTGAAATCCACTGAGGAACGAGTGTCTTTAGCTCTCCAAAAAATATCACTAAAATCTGCTGATATTTGCAAACAAAACATTTTTTTTTTTAGTTTTATAGAAAAAAAAGTGCACAGAGTAATAATGATGTGATTTAAATAAAGAGGTAGATCTTCTTTTTCCCTACAAGATGGGGGCCTTATCTCAATTTCGATCATAATGGCGCTTGGTTCCTTTATGCAAAACATTTAACATAGCAAATTTGCAAGTTGAGTTTGTGTTCATGATTAGGTACTACTGGACACGAACGAGGCCTTTGCGGCGGGCGGACTACCTTTATTAAAGCTACTCCGCCCGCCTAGCTGGTTCGAGTCCAGAAGTACACACTCATGAACACAAATTCATCTCGCAAATTTACTCTCTTAAATAATTTTGAGTCTTTAGTGTTTCTGCATTAAGCCCTTGACTTGTTACTCCCCACGATTGTTCTAAAATTATTTTCATTAGGCTTTCACGACTTAAAATTATGTTGTAGAAACCAATAAATGTTTGATTTAATTCAAAACATATTATTTTCTCTTCATTTTAAAAACAAGACTCGTAATAAAATTTAATAAAGAAATACGAAGACAGAAAAAATAATTCTAATACTTGGAAGAAATATTTTATTTCATTTAAGATCACCTATAAATTATTAGACGTATTGGATTTAATAATTTAAGTGAGCTTTGTTATGTGTGAATAAGAATTTCCATAAATATTATTCAAATGAATAATAATAACAAGTGGGAATGTGAGAACTTACAATGTCCCCCCTATCCCCTCTTCTCCCCCTCTCTTTCCCGAACTAATGCTAACAACTCTGACTGAGCCGCCACCCTGATTTACATACATTAACTAATAGAAGGGACGGATGGTCACTTGGTTCATTGTTCCAAATGACATTTGGAATTGGTTTCGCTGGTTCCCACTGATATCCATCAGGTACCAAGTGTCGAGTACATTTCCATAGAACATGTTCTAGGCGGAACAGAGGTGCGCCGGACACAATGCTCACCCGCGATAATCGGATCGCGTTACGCGATCAATCGGAATAAATTAGTCAAGATATTTGTTGTATTGAACAATTGATGACTCGCCCAAGACGACAAGAATCAGTATGATCTTCAGGTGGGCGCAGGGAAAGGGTGTCAGGTGTTGTGTAATCATCAATCTTGAAAGGGCTAAAAAAATATCGCAGGCGGGAGATAAAGAACATACCTGTATATAAAGAAAGTATTGGATTCATGTCGAAATTTGAATAGTCCCTGAGTCCAAAAATGGTCTGTTTGTTTGCGAATAAGATATTTCAAGAACGAAAAGAGCTAGGATGTTGAAATTTTATATTCAGGTTAGGTACCCTCCTGAGGCCTGAAAATAAGCATTTAAACAAAATCGGCCAAAGAGTACTAATACTTTAATTATGTACTTTTTCTCTAAAGATTTTAATTAAAATTTATAAAGCAGTTATATTTTCGATGCTGTTCAAGATGTATATTCTCAGTTTGCCCTCAAAATTGTTTGAATTACACTTTATTTTATTCTTGTACTTCATAGAAAAGATAGACCTAATAGTTGCCAGAGTAATAATTATTTTTTCTATCCTTATAAATTTTACATCTTTAATTCTAAAGTACTGCCGGAAACTAGATACTTCTACGCGAAAAATCTGATGTGACAAGCACAGAACACAACGCTTACTCGATGTAGAGATTTTGAAGGAAATTCATGTTTTGATTCCTCTAAGTTCAAAAAAATGGGTCCTCAAAATGGTCTGCTGTGTGTCTGTGTGGGCCCCCAAGGGACGTAACATGAGGATCGGTCAAAAATAACCTGGTACAAATGTACTTCGAGGAAATTCCCAAAATTCGCTCTGTCAATTTTGATTAAAATTCATAAATCAATTATTTTTTAGATCCTATTTAAAATGTATATTCTCGTTTTGCTCTCAAAACTGTTTGAAGCACACTTTACTCTTGTACTTCATAGGAAAGATAGGAGAAATGATAACAAAATATAAACTTTTTCCCATGTTTATAAATTTGATATCTTGAATTCTATCTAATGTATGGTCTACTGACAGACGCTAAAAAAATATGCTGACAAAAAAATCTGGTGTGATAAATACAGAACTCAACTTTCAATTACCGAAGATAAGAGAAAGTTGTGTGCTATGCATCACATCAAATTTTTAAGCCTAGAAAGTATTATTTTCTTTAAATATGTATTTTTTTCACTAAATGGAAATGACAGTTATGCGCCTAATTGATATTAATAAACGTATTTATTTCTCAAATAATTATTAAAACTCTTAAATTATTTAATTGGAGAGCCTGTCGTTAGATTTTTACTACGAGGTCCGGATAAGCTCTAAACTAGCTACCATTTAAAAACTTCAAATTAACATTTTTCCTTTTCCTTTTTTAAAGAAATAAGATAGCTATTTTATGAATGAAATAAATTTTTAAGCTAGCCAAAGAATGTCGATATGTAGTAGGAATTACTTTGCTACTTGTTTTTTATTTAGAATTTTGATATGAATATAAACAGTGCTAAATACACTGTGGTGCAAAAAAAAGTGGAACATTTTTGTTTCTTCTTCAGAAGGCATGTTCTAATCTACCTTAATGATACTCTAATTTAAGAAACATTAATATGAAATATTTTATACATTTCTAAGTTTAACACAAATGCAAATCATTTTAATACAATTAAATAAAATAAAGAAAAATATGGCGATTTTCTATTAGAGGGACAAATCAACATAATCTCGATATGTTTTGTTGGATAATAATTAAAAATTTTTTTTTTATAAAAATTTCCAATAAAAAGGACAGAGAAAAACTGAAATGAAAAGATTATTTTAAAATTTTAAGCCGGGTATTCACGATCCCTCCAAATGGATGTCATCCTTTTGGATTACACCCAAAAAATGAACCCCATTCACGGACACTCCAGCCCAGTGATTCCCAATGTGGTCTATATCGACCCCCAGGAGTCTAAGACAACCTACAAGGGGTTCATGTGAGCGAAAAAATGAATTGGGGGGTCTATGAGATGTGTTTTTTTTCTTCTACACCTCACCACATTTAGACATCAGTCAAAATACATTTGAAGTTGGTGAATTTTCAAAAATGGTATATATTATATATCAATATATTAGCTAAGCGGGGGGTCTACCCAAAACTGAAAAATATGGCAAGGTGTCTACGAGACAAAAAAGATTGGGGACCTCTGCTCCCTGGCTCTGAGAGAAGACCTTCTTATGGGTTGGGTTCCGGATTTGCTTCTCGTCCAAAACGTGAAAAATTTATTTCATTTGAATTGGATACCAATCATTTGAAATAAATAGAAATGGCCTTAGACGCCTTAAAAAATTTAAAAAAATAAAACGGTCACTGAAGGTACAGAATTTTTGGTAAAAAGTGCTGGTATACTTTTCTTATTCTAATTTGTCATATTATTTACTTTTATGGCCTTCTGTTGCTATTTTATTTTTATTTTTGAGAACTTGACATAATATGAGTATAAAAATTTTAAATTATTCCTATTGAAAAGAGCAGCACATGTGTTCTGGTTGAAGGTTGATGAGAGAATGAGTCAAAATTGGACCACGTTTTTAACACTGACGATCAAGGGGCGCGAAGACTTGGTGTCGCTCCACGTGAGTTTCTCCATTCACGATCAGTTGGAGTGATGGACGGATGGCTTTACGAAACTGGATTATGGACCGGATGGAAATCCAACTCATCCTATCACTCCACATCATCCATTTGTTTTTCCCCACTCACTGTCAGTTTTTGGAGTGACATCGTTCCATTTGGATGGATGGAGTGATCGTGAATGCCCGGCTTTAGAAATTTAGACATTTTTGTCTTTGTTTTATTTAAATTGTAAATATTTATTAAAATGATATGGATTTGTGTTAAAGAAATGTATAAATTATTTCATATTATATTACAGTATCATTAAGATAGATTAGAATAGGTCTTTTTAAGAAGAAACCAAGTGTTCCACTTTTTTTGCACCTCAGTGTATTTTGCTAACAAATAATTTGCAAATATTTGATAATTAAATTTTCACTGTTTTTAAAATAATTTTAATTAACATACCAAAAAAAAAAAAAAACAGTCATAAAAAATTCTTAAGGGAAGGAGGTTTAAAAAAAAAATATTTTTCTTATTATGGGAATATTTGTAATTATAAAAAAAAACTTAAAGAATTTTCATTCTTCTATTGTTTTAATGCATATTTCAAGATCATCATATCGTATTAATTATTCACTTTAGATTAAGAAACTCGTCATAAAAATGACTTTATTAAAATTTCATTTTTTTTTTTAAAGACATTTCAAATTTTTTCTCAACTTTATCTCCTGTGCAATCAGAATTCAATAAATCACTAATAATGAATAATTAGTTAACTGGTAGTTGGCAGTACAAGTTAGTTATAAAAGATGTCTATAGTTCTGCCCATTTCCGGCTCTAAAGACCTCCACGGGTTCAATTTTTTTAATCTTTTAATCTTGAAACGGAGAAATATATCGCAAAGAACGATTAATATCAGTGAATAAACAAATTATTAAGTAATTAAAAATTCTCATATATAAAAATTTTTTATACTTAAATCGTATAATGAAATTTATTAATTCTCTGTTGCCTTGCAATTCGGCTCTAATTCTTAATAATTTTGCCTAGAATAAATAAAAATCTTATTAATAATTCCGTTTTTATCTGAAAATTAACTCAAATTTGGCCAAAAGATACATAATTTAATTAATTTTTTAGTTTCCTTTTCGAAGGATTAGCAATCTTGAATTTTTGCGATCCTTTTGACAATCAAGGATTGACAATCCTTTAAATTTGATTCATCCAAAAAATAAAGTCCGAATCGGATTTTCGAATCGCGGATTGGTTACAAGGATCCTTTTTCTGAATCGGATCGGACCGCCCGAACTGCTCGGATCTGCGGACCATGTAGGGATAATCAATTTTAAAGGATTTTCCCCATCTCTGGGCCTATTCTATGTCACTTAATTGTATTGAAGAAAAAATTTACATTTAATTTTTACTTTCTCTTATCTATAAAGGTATAGAGATAGTTTTGGAATAATGTCAAAAAAATTCGATGTCGATATTTTGATGGATATACACGTTTTAAGACCGCTAAATCCTGAATCCAAAAAAGTGGTTTTCGCAACATTCTCTGTCTGTCTATCTGCGTGTCTGTGTTTAATTTTAAACATGAAGGAAATGAGCTAGGATTTAAGTTAGGCATCCACATGAGACTTGAAAATAAGCTTTTAATCAGAATCGGCCAAAGAGTACTAGTACTTTACTGATGTACTTTTTCAGTTTTTTCGATTTTCTCAAAATTCAACGATTTTGTTTAAAATTCATAAATCAACTATTTTTTAGATGCTCTTTAAAGACCAGTAAAATTTTTCGTGAAATTTGTTTGATGTACACTTTACTGAAGTACTTTTTCAGTTTTTTCGATTATCTTAAAATTGGCTCTAACGATTTTGATTAAAATTCATAAATCAATTATTTTTTAGATCTTTTGCTCAGGGGCCCACATCTTGTGGGTACGTGGATGGCGACCACGAGCTGCCCGAACTGGGACAGTCCTTCAGTTCTTTAAATGTCTGTCTCTTCCTTCCTCTTTTCAACAGGCGTCAGACCGTGTGACGGGCCGGCCTGTCCTATTTCTTCCGGTCGTAGAAACTTATGATAGGGTTGGAGGGAAAGAGTGAGGTCCGCCGACCCCGCATCGCGAGACAAGGCGAGGAGAGAAACAGAAGAAAAAGAATTTATTTTTTAGATCCTCTAAATTAAAATTCAAAACACAACTATTTTATATAGTCTATATTCTCATTTTTGCCATTGAAATCTTTTGAAGCACACTTTACTCTTGTACTTCATAGGAAAGATCGAAGAAATGATTGCCAAGTTAACAAAATATAAATATTCTCCCATGTTTATAAATTTTACATCCTGAATTCAAATGTACCGTACTGTCAGAAACTAAATATATGTTGCCACAAAAAATCTTACCTTCGATAATCGAAAGTTGTGTGCTGTGCGAATAGTCACACCAGATTTTTTCGACTGCCTTCCAAAATAACATCACAACAATTTAAATAATTTTTTTAACTTTTTATTTACTCGATAGGAAGTCACATGAAAAAAGCTTATTTCACTCTGGGCTTTGAGAATATGCAGATCCGCCAATACCTAGAGATATGATAAAATTCACTCAGGACGCAAATTGGACTGTCGAGTTCATTTATAAATGACCGAACAGACCAGGTTGTTTCTTTCTCTCTCTCGATCCGATTGCATGTTTCAAATGGAGGCTCTGATTGGAACACGAAACCAAATAAGAGAGATGATTTATTTAATTCCTTTATCGTAATATAAACACCAAAGTGTTAGGGGCTTTTCATTTCGAAATGAATCATTCGCTAAGAGATAAGAATGAATTTGGAAATTACATTTATCAAAATATAAATTTTCTCGCTCTCTACTGGTACTCTAATTCGATGAAAACAAGTTGGCGAATCTCATTTAACGATCAATAAAGGAAACATTTCAATAAATTTTTTTTTTTTCTTTTTTTATCAAAAGTAGCCACTGATTTTAAAATGAAATTATAATATAAGTTTCAATTTAAATTAAATGACTGCCTTTTTTGGTGTCAATAATACAATCTTAAATTATAATCAAAAATTTCCAGTTTTTTACTTTCTCTTACCTCTATATATATGTTAATATATATATGTATCTTTTATAAAAGCATATAAAATATAAAAAGGCCAGATATAGGCTAATACTATATCGGCTGTTAGACTAGCCTGCCATCTATTGCAAGAATGCTGAACTAATTTGGCAGTTGGTTTTTAAGTAAATTATCTAAGCTTATTTTAAAAATTTCTTATTTAATATGTGATTTCTTTTTAAATTAAAAAATTAAAGTTTATTGGGACTGATTGTTTTTTTGTATTTGCTTGATAACAAAAAAATTAATTACCTTAATTTTTTAATAAGTCATTAAAAAAATTATAGCTCGATGTTCCAATAATCTCTTATGAATTTAATTCATTTAAAAAAAAACCGCATTGAAAAATTTCTTATAATAGTCTAGTTTTTTTAAAGTACGTTTAAATTAGGGTCCGACCGAAACAAGATTTTCAACCGAAACCGAAACCGAATATTCGGCCTCAACCTTAGTTTCGACCGAAACCGTAACCGAAACCGAAACTTGTATTTCCTATAAAAATTTTTTTTTCATTTTACCTTTTTTTTTTGAATTTTTTTTCCCTCCCGTGAAAATTAAATTATTTTACCTTTTTTTAGGGAGACTAAAATTTTTTTCTCCCTCAAGTGCAAATTATTTGACCTTTTTTTTTTGCATGCGAGTCTCATCCTATTTTTTCAGACTCTGGTTTCGGCCGGCCGAAAGGTTCGGCCACTTTTTGGCCGAAACCGAAACTACGGCCGAAACCATGATTTTTGGCCGAAACTGGCCGAAACCGTAACCGAAACCGAATATTCGGTCGGTTCCTAGTTTAAATGTCGCTCCTGAACCCCCTTAATACATTAGTAAAGTAATATTCACTAAAGAAGTACTCGATATACAATCAACATCTTTCTCTATATATAGGCTGAACATTTTTTATTATATAAATAATTTAAAATTATTTTACACTCTTTGAGGAAGAGAGTTCTTGTCTTTGCATATTTGATCATCTTAAATTTTCTTTTCATTAATTAAATAAAAATGTAAATTTTCTGTCTTGTTGTTGTCTTGAGTATAGAAAAAGATTATTTTTTTTTCTTGTCTTCTTGATCAAGCTAATAGAAAATTTATCGAAAAATCTTTTTTTAAACATCCATCACATAACCGTGGGTGTATGTGTGTGTAGTATATTAATTTAAATAAGAAATTGTCATCTTCATTAAAAAAACGAAATGAGAGTAAAATCGGATCATCTTTAAGAAAGGAATTTTAGAGAACACCTGTGAGCCCTGGAGCGTGGGTCGGTCTAAAATCCCAAAAGGGCTGATCGAAAACCTCACGAATCGTTGGGCGTGTCTTATTTCTTCTTCTTCGCCGATCAAATTCAAACCGATATCGGAAGAAAAGAAGCAACGACATATATATACATACCTGTTTTAATTACGGTTGTGATGATGATGATGATGATGATGCCAAAATGCCCACCCACGTGAGCCGAGAGCTGTTTTGCAAGAATTAACAACCTCAAAATGATTTATATCAATCGGCACTAGAGGCTTTAAGCTTTTGGCTTTCAACAACTCAAGCCGCTCATTTATTATTTCTTCTTTTTTCTTTCTTCGTCGTTCTTCTCCTTTTTTTTTTCTTCTTTTGCCACGTCGGTTTACCGCACAACAAACAACGGATTCAGATTGTCCCCAAGTCCTCACCTCAAAAGACCCTGAGTTTTGCACTTTTTAGAGTTGAACCCATGCGTAAAAACGAGATTCGAGACATGCTTTCTTTATTGTCACCTGGAATCGGTTTCATTTCATCTCAAAGGTCGTTCGTTCGTTCGTTCTTCCCATCCCTCCAATTCTTCTTTGAATAATGACAAGCTATTCGATCATTCTTCTATTGTAACCTGAACCCGTATTTTTTTCTTAAATATCTATATTTTTCAATTAAAATGAAACACACAGCTGCCCCGATAGAGGTTCTTAAGGCGCACGCACGCACGCACATTTATACAATGAAACAGG
Source organism: Euborellia annulipes (assembly GCA_023213315.1). Classification (NCBI taxonomy): domain Eukaryota; kingdom Metazoa; phylum Arthropoda; class Insecta; order Dermaptera; family Anisolabididae; genus Euborellia; species Euborellia annulipes. The sequence continues at coordinate 99,586 of JAKCPI010003116.1, forward strand.
CTTTAAAAAAAAGGGATAAAAAAATATTAAAACCTTATTAAGTAATTACACGAATAATGAAAAAGATTAAAATCAAAAATTCCATCTATTTATACAGATGGAAATTATTCCTTTTTTTTTGGTTTTCGATAATTTTGAAGATGATTTGACCTTCTGGGCTATAAAATGTCTTTTTACTTTCTCTTACCTCATATATATGTTAATATATAGAGAGAGAAAGTATTGGATTCATGTCAAAAATTCGATGTCGAGATTTTGATGGATCTTCACGTTTTGAGGTCCCCTGAATCCAAAAAAGTGGTTTTCGCGACATGGTCTGTCTCTGTGTGTGTGTGTGTGTCTGTGAACAAAATATCTCAAGAACGAAAAGAGCTAGAAGGTTGAAATTTTATATTTAAGTTAGACACCCCCATGGGACGTGACACGAAGCTTTTGAACAAAATCGACCAAAAAGTACTAGCACTTTACTGATTCACTTTTTCAGTTTTTTTCGATTTTCTCAAAATTTGCTCCAACGATTTTTTTTAAAATTCAAAAATCAATTATTTTTTAGATTCTCTATAAAATGTATATTCTCATTTTGTGATTGAAATCTTCTGAAGACCACTTTACTCTTGTACTCCATAGAAAAGATAGGAGAAATGGTTGCCATGGTATCAAAATATAAATATTTTCCCATACTTATAAATTTTACATCTTGAATTCAATTGTACCCTACTGTCGGAAACTAAATACATGTCGACACAAAAAATCTGGTGTGACAAGCACAGTACACAACTTTCGATTACCGAAGGTAAGAGAAAGTTGTGTGCTGTGCGCCAGTCACACCAGATTTTTTTAATAAAAATTTGTTAAGAAACAATTTGTGCATACAATGATGGATTTCCGCTTAGGCCCGTGAGGCCCGGGCCTTGGGTGACACAATTTAAGGAGCGGTAAAAAAATATAGTTTCGCAAAAAAATTTTTTGGCAGGGCGGAAAAAATTCGTGTCTCTAAAAAAAAGTTAAAAAAATTTCCATGCACGGAGAAAAAAAATTATCCGCAGGGCTAAAAAATTCAGTTCCGCAATCAAAAACTAAATCTTTCGGATTCTTAGGAAGCATATGCAGGAGCCAATTATTGTAAATTCAAGAAACTTCTTTGTATGTTATTAAAGAGGGGATATTTAAAGAATGCAATGGCATGAATATCTCAAAAATGACAAAATGGTGACTTATGACTATCTTCCACTAAGCCCTTCATTTGTATATCTTGAATTCTAATACTATAATTAATAATAATCTAATAATAAGTATATTGGCGGCATAGGCGTAGCCAGAAATTTTTGATGGGGGGGTTCAGGATGATTTCTCTTCCCCCCCCCCCCCCGACAAATAGGGCAGTATAAGGCGTCTAATGAAATATATGACTAGCCACTCCGCCCGCTGGACCCCCCTCGAGCTGGCTCGGGCCCGCCCTTTCATAATTAAGTGCCGCAATTTTTCATTCAACTCGCATCAGGCAATAAAATATATAACCCTCTGAATTATATATATAAATATATAAAATCACTTACTAATTAAAATTAAATGAAATAAATTTGGCTGCAGACTACTTTGGAAATTATTCCTTATCATCTTGAAAAAAATTCTACATGTATAAAAAATATTGACTAACTATAAATATTCAGATATCTTTAAAAAAAAAATAAATAAATTTATTTATATAATAATTTTTATTATCTTTCATTTGAGAGATTTAATCAATTTTAAGCGGCCTTAATTTTTTATAAAGCAAAACAAAAATCAATTCTTTTTGATAGAAAAATTCTGAATTTTCTTGAATTTTTTGCGTTTTATTTAATTTTTTTAATTTTTTTTTTTTTTAAGCTAGAGAAAATTATTATATTTTACTTTCTCTTACCCTATATATGAAATATATATAGAGAGAAAGTGTTTTGTATTATAGACAGTGGCGTAGCGAGGGGGGGGGGGGCAAGGGGGGTCATGATGCCCCGGGCGCCACTCACGAGGGGCGCCAAATGGTCCGAAAAACAAAAAATTGCTGGATAATTTTTATTTTTATTATAATTGATTTCAGGAAAATATATTTTAAATGTAGTGCCAGTGTAATATAATAATTTATGCCGAAAAAAAGTCGACGAAAAAAACTCGCCGAAAAAAAACGCACCGAAAATTTTTTAGCCCTAAGCAAAATCTCGTCGAAAAAAAAATCGCCAGAAAGAAAAACTCCCCGAAAATTTTCTCGCCCTAAGCAAAATCTCGCCGAAAACAAACTCGCTGAAAATTTTTTCGCCGAAAACAAAGTCGACGAAAAAAATCTCGCCGAAAAAAAATGGCCGAAAATCCGAAAAGTTCCAAAATAAAATATTTTAAAAAATCTGGTGAGACTGTCGCACAGCAGACAACTTTCTCTTACCAAAGGTACTGTACTGTGCTTGTCACACCAGATTTTTTGTGTCGACATACGTATATATAGTTTCCGTCGATATATTAGAAGATGTAATGAAATTTATAAGTATGGGAAAATATCTATTTATATTTTGATACCCTGACTTCTATCTTTCCTATGGAGTACAAGAGTTAAGTGGTCTTCATAAGATTTCAAAAGCAAAATGAGAATATACATTTTAAATATCATCTAAAAAATAATTGATTTTTGAATTTTAATCAAAATCGTTGAGGCGAATTTTGAGAAAATTAAAAAAACTGAAAAAGTGAATCAGTAAAGTACTAGTACTTTTTGGTCGATTTTGTTCAAAAGCTTCGTGTCACGTCCCATGGGGGTGCCTAACTTAAATATAAAATTTCATCTTCCTAGCTCAATTCCTTCATGCTTAAAATTGAACACATACACACACAGAATATTTTTGATGCATATTTTGGCCTTTTTAAATGCATAATTTGAGGTTTTATTAGAATTTTTTTTTTTTTAAATAAAAAAACACACTTTTTCCTCACTCACACATGCACACAGTCGCTTCGGCAACTTAGGCCATATAAGACTTTTACGATAAACGTTATTAAATATATATATCTATTGGGGGTTCAGGCATTCTTAATTAAGCCATTTGGAATCCAAATGGCTTAAATAAAATCATCGGACTGCCTGGGATCCGAACCCCTGACCCTTGGTTTAGAAGGCCAGCACTCTAGCCTTTAGACCAAGCCCGAGGGCCCGAGCCCTGCTTATAAATTTCATTTCATCTTCTAATATATAGACGGAAACTATATATACGTATGTCGACACAAAAAATCTGGTGGGACAGTCACACCAGATTTTTAAAAATATTTTATTTTGGAACTTTCCGGATTTTTGGCGAGTTTGTTTTAGGGGAGATTTTGCTTTCGGCGAGTTATACCGCCTCCATAATAATTTTGTATATTTTACATATAATATTATATGGTTTTCGAATGGAGGGGGGGGGCGCTAAAAAGGTATTATGCCCCGGGCGCGAGTTAAGCTCACTACGCCACTGATTATAGAGCTTAAATATCTAGTCATGGCTTGGGTCCAATGGGGGGGGGGGTTTGAACCCCCAAATCCCCCCCCCCGTGGCTACGCCTATGATTGGCGGAAACCAAATATATGTCTACACAAAAAATCTGGTGTGACAAGCACAGTCACACCAGATTTTTTTTCTCGTTTTATATAAAAAAAGTTAATAATGTTTCAATTTAAGTAAAAAAGTAGATATTTTTTTCCGACAAGATGGCTGTCTTATCTTAATTTCGATCATAATGGCGCTTGGTTCCTTCATATATAAATAAAATGGTTCAATTGGATTGTAGGTGTTTACGAATAAGTTAACTTAGAAATCGAATTGATTAAAAATTTGCCCCCCCCCCCCTCCTTCCCCCATGTGTTTCAAATAATAAAATTCTATTTAAATAATTTTCGAAATCTATATAGTATGAGTATTTTTGAATAAGATATTAATATTCAATGATTACCGCGATTCGAACTTGACACAGTATTTGTTTATTTTTTAGTATTATATATGGTTTAAAAATTTTATATCTAATAAACTGCTGGATTAAATATATGTTGGCACAAAAAATCTGGCGGAACAAACACAGGGGAAGATGTGTGCTTTTTTCGTTTTATAGTTCTAAAACAAGTGATCCGTGCAAAATCATTTATTACATCTTTTTTGAAAAGTAAAAAAAAAAAATCTTTAAAAAAGATAAACAGACAGACATTTAAAACAAATTGAATTCATAACGGAATTTTGCATTTATTATTCACTAAAAGAATGTTATACTGAGATGTTCATTAAGATATAACATATCTAAATTCTTTACCATGGTTAAAAAAAAAAAATCCGACATTTATTAATAAGTGGTCATATCTGACGGAAATATTTCTTTATTCCATTTAATTTCATCCTCTTATTATATTTTAAATTTCATTGAATACGCGTCAAATTTATTAAACATTAAAATAATTGTGTGTGTGAGGTGAAAATTAGATATTATTTTTATTTCTTTTGCTTTAACACCTTCGACGCGATCCCATTTAAGACTATTAGAGCCTTTCTAAATAAGGATTGGATGAATTAGAGACGAGAGGCGCCATAAAAACTCTAAGATATAGTATTTGCTCAATTAACGCTTAAACAATTTTTTTTTTATAAAGCGCTCTTTTCATTGCGAGTCGTCAGTAAATGGGAGGAGTTAACGATAGTCTCTTTTAACAATGAATTAAAAGAAACCGTGAAGTCCATTTTAGGGTAGATTTTTTTAATGTATTGATTAAACTAAATTACAAGTATAATTTTTTATACTTTATATATGATAAAAGATTAAAAGATCCGGTTCTATTTTTGATTTCAGAATTTGTTGAAATAAATTAGCTATATTTTTTAAAACTTTATACTACATTTTGTTGTTCCAACAAGAAATTCTTCTTAATCAGGTCATTCTCTAAAAACAGGCGTTAAAATTTAAGATCAACAAATGGGTGTTAAAAAGTAAAGTAATAACATCAGCGTTAAAAAATGCTATTCTCTAAACCAAGTTTGAACAGTGACGTTAACATTTTATTTTTTAACACCAGGTATTAACGATTCATATGAATTATTAGAAGAATTTTTAATTATAGACCACATTTTTGTATTAAATATTTATTAAAAATATATAACTCATAATTCATATGAAGATAGCTGTTTTCTGCTTGTTCGTGTTTTTAGACCCCTTGATCGCGCAAACGCCCTACTAACTTGATTTTTATTTTCAATCTAGTACACTGTTAAAAATTTTCGAGCCATATTCATACACATGTATAGGAAGTCTGTTACACAAACTGTTTATGAATATTCAATTTGGGTATATGAGAAAGTTCATATACCAAAAATGAACTTTCATATTCGGGTATATGAAAAAATTCATTTTCGGGTATATGAATAAATTCATTTTTGGTATATGAAATTTAAATTACGGGTTTATGAAAAATAATATACTTTTTTGTGAAAAATGAAAGTAGGAGAACTTTTAATTATAGACCACATATTTGTATTAAATATTTATTAAAAATTTATAAATACTGTACAAATATATTTATTTTTAATAAATATTTAATACAAATATGTGGTCTATAATTAAAATTCTCCTAATAATAATATTTCAAACCACAAAAGCTTTAATAAACAAAAATTAAAGTCCTTACGAGTTTATACTTTTGAGGGAAAGTGAGTGGTCTAGATGAAATAATAGTTTTTTTATTTATTTTATTTTTTATTTATTAAAAAAAATTATATTATATTAAAATATACAATTTTACTAAATAATAAAACAAATTAAAGTATTAAAATAATAAATTTGTATCAAAAAATAAATTTTTATACATTTCCAAGTAAATTTAACACAAATACAAATCATTTTAATTATTTAATACAAAAATATGTCGATTTTCATCTTCTTTGAGAAAGAAGGTGTCAGATAGGCCTATAGGCCTATCTGACACACCAGCGTTAAAAAATTCTATTCTCTAAACAAAGTTTTAACAGCAACGTTAACATTTTGCTTTTATTTCAAAGCTGTCAAAATCATAACCTTGCTGTTTTAGGTTAAAGACGCCATTTTTATGCATTAAATACGGCGTTAAAATATTAAAGGCACCCTTTAGACATGACATTAATTTTTAACACTATTGACTTAATGCTTTTGTTTTAAAATTTTTGCTGACAGAATAGGAATTTGAGGCAAGTGTTAAAATGAATTAACGCTGTTTACAGATGTTAAAAGTTATCGTTTTTGCTTAGAGGCTGAAAAAAAATAATAATAGTTCTATAAATGTAGAATGAATTAGATTATAATTACAATTCTTGTAAGAAAAGACGAATTTGCCTAGACGAAAATTACTTATTACTAGCCGCACCGTCCGCCTGCGGCGGAAACTCTCCTTTTCTTTTTTTAATTTCATTTAAATTCTTTTTCGGCATCGAAGGCCATTTATTCCTATTTATTTCAATTGGATATTTATTTATGCGATTTGGTATCCAAATGGTTTAAATAAATTCATCCTACTGCGCCCCTTTGGCTTCCAGACCAATGACACAATGTGTTAAAAAAATAATTAATTTTTTTTTAATCAAAAAATTTAATTAAGAGGATATTTTCTAAAATCTTTTTTTATACAATATTTGGAATTTATCTTTTTCCATATCTCTAAAAAAAAATTAATCTCTCATAACATGCATGTGTGTTTTAATTTGGAAAAAAATTAAGATATTTCCTGTCATATTATAAATGCATAAATTAATAATATCCTCTTTTCTGTTTCTAATTAGAGGAAAACATTTTTATTCTTTTGATCTTTCTGTTTCCTGTAAAGAAAGGGTAATGGGATTTTCGGAATCTCGCTCTTGAAGATAAAAAATATTCTCATGAAACCACAAAGGTGAAGAATTAGAGAAATTGGGATTGGATAAAAATACAAATAGCTATAAACTAGCCCCTACGAGGGGGGGTTAACCCTTCCAGCTAGCTCAGGACCGCCAGTGGCCTTTTCTTAACCAAGTACCGCAATGGGCAAATTCATTTTCTGGAATTCTTTGCGCCTCCCCTTTTGAGAATTTGCGGACCCGAAACTCTCCAAAACTTAATAAAGGATTTAGTGAAGTAACTTCATAGCGTGCCGATAGATGGCTACGAACAGAGATCGATTTCTTAATTTTTTTCCAGTGGTAGGCTCAGTTGGTGATGTGCTTGCACTTCGCGTAAATAAGTGAGGTTTTGTAAAAAAAAAAAAAAAATATAATTCAAATTTAATCAGGTTTTTTTCTGATTTGGGTATTGTTGAGAGAAAACTCGAGAATTCTATTTAAAAAATGGTGTTACACATTCTCTTTCCCCCTCTAAGTGTGCTTTTTTGTAAAATTAGAAGCCCCCTGGAAGGAAAAATAAAAAAAAAATTTTTTTAAAAAAAGAAAAAAAAAACTCCGGGGGAAAAAAAAAATTGTTAAAATAGAGATACCTCTTTATTTATGGATAAAATTTAAAAGCGATATGAAATTTCAATTTCAAATTCCAAGAAAAAAATTAAAATCGAGACGGACACTTGGGAATTAGGTATTAAAAAAGAATCTAAATTTATTTTTTTTGGTGATTGGAATCTGTTGAGTATTTTGCTTTTATTTCTATAGATTGTTCCGTATCATTGCTCCTTTCACAAACTGAACACGATGCTCAGCTTCGGTTGCCACTTATGTCTTGTTTTTTTTCTTTCCTTTTTTTTTTTTTTCTTTTTTAATCGAGATAACATTGGCAACCTCCTCTGTCGTCCCCTCCTCCTTTATCCGCTTCGTCAGCCCCGTGAGATGGTTTGTGTAAAAACTTGTAATTAGCCGGCAATGGCTGCTTGCGCCAACTAATGTCTTCATTCCAGCCGGACTAATTGGCCTCAAGGTCCCCTCTTCTTCCCATTCCCCACGGAAGGAGACAATTGTACTAAAACAAAGCCCCCCTACTTTTAATCAAATCACCTTTTTTTTTTTCTAATGAAAAACCTATTAACTTAATAGTGATAATCGGAACAATTGTCATTGGGGATCCATTAGGCGTCCCGTTAGTTTTTAGGATGGAAGGAATGCATGCATCCTGGGCCAATAGATATAGAAAGTCGCCGACTTGAAAAGGTCAACACGAATTTTAATATTAATTGGGCAGATAGCAGAGGATTTTTATTTTAATTTATAAAAAATTCAGGTGTGGTCAGTCAAACAAAAACGTTATCTACTAATAACGATGTTTTAACTAAAACTAATATATACTTTTGTAATCTTCAGCATATTCAGATTTAAATATCAAGATTAAATTATCAAAGAAAGTTAGAGTGTCATTTTTAGAATAAAAAAAAAAATATCGTATTTCTTTACACACCTCACATTTTTCAAACCTAAAATTATAGGGATCCCATATTTTTTTCCGCCAAAGTTCCGAGAAAAAATTATTCCAGTTCACATTTCAGAAATCTGGACTATGTCAGTAGAGAAGAACCATTTATTTAAAATTCACTCTAAATGTTGCTTGTAGTTCTGGCTGTGTTGAAATCGTCATCAATAAAGATATCATCCAAAGGTGGTTCAGAATAAGACGTTTAAGCCTAAATTTATTTGGCCATCCCCAGTTATTGGTCCTCAAAATTCACATTAATATACATTCATTAAAAATATATTGTTCATTCAATGAGTTCGTAAAGCTGGGAATTGCAAATTGGAAAGATTTTTTTAATTTGATTTAAGATCTTTTTTCTGCATCTAAGGTCATTTAGACTTGGTCTCTATTAATTTCGATTGGATTGATAGCTAATCTGAGGCGGGATGCAAACCCTTGTTGACCTTTAGTACCAGAAGCTAATGCACTAGCCCTGAGCCACAGGTAAAGGGGGGTGAAGGAGAATAAAACCAGCCTATGCTTCTCTCTCACCACTTCAAAATATTTGCAATAAATTGAAGTGGTGAGAGAAAAGAATAGGCTGGTTTTATTCTCCCTATCTTCACCATATCCTTTACTAGCGGCATATTAACTGCGAATACATTATTTTTTTTACATTATACCATTTATAATCTTGAGCTTTTTGAGATGAAACATTGTATAATTCTTCACAATTGGTTATAAATTAAGAAATAGAAAAATATCATCGGGGTTTAAATGGCTTCAGATTCAGTTTTTTGCAATTTTTTTTTTTTTAATTTTGCGTCATTCTGCTGTTGATGCCATTTTGAATTTAGGCTACATATATAAAATTGACTTCTGACGGACGTTCAACAGCCTTCCTCATCTGGGCCATCAATCAAAATGTAGAGCCTGGTTGACATTGCTTGTTTATAATAATCTTGGTGACTTTCTTCTCGAAAGAATGTTAGACATCGCTGCTCTAGTTTATTCATAGAACTTTGAATTTAAATTCAACTTATTGACTCTTTCTGTACATTTGTATGTTATGCCTAAGAGGAAAAATGAAAAAATATATTATTATAAATACGGTAGGGATATTCTGTGAAATAGGAGTACTTAACAACAAAGGTCTCTTTTCTGGACTTATGTCCCAAAGGTATTTTTGTCTCATATTTCTCTCTTTTGTTATTCCGCGTCAGGCTTCATTGAAAATCTCAAATTTTTCTCAGCCTCTTGACACATAGGAATTTAAAGAAAAATATGACAGATATTAATTGTTCTATTCTCTAAGGATTAAATTCTCAACGACATCCAAATTTTTAATTTAATTTGATAAGATAGTACTTGCATAATGCAGAGGTGAATGTCACTGTAGCAAAATAGCCAGCAGGTTTTTGTGTGTAATGCAGTGAGCCGTCATTTGAAGCCACTAAAAGCTTAATCACTATCTGTGGACCCTGGGGCTGATCTATCTGCATGAAATCTGATCAGGCTTAAACCTAATGTGACAGCTCACGGGCGGCCTCAACAGGATTCTGTCTCACTGATCGCATTGCAATCGCTTAACTTTTTAAGCGCATACCCACGCATCCATGTTCCTCACTAATTTCATTTTAATTTCGAACCGTGTCGTTTTTTTTTTATTTCGCTCTCCTTTTTTTTTATTGCTTCTTTTATATTGAGAAGTTAAGAGTATCATGTATATAAGATATTTTCGTCATCGAGATTTCGACATGATACAAAAATAATTCAATTTAATTTTGAAGGTAGGATATTTTAATAATAGGAGGCTGCTACTTAACTTGTAATTAACTAGCTATCCCTCGGATAAACTATGATTTTTGAGTCTTTTCACATCTAATTAAGCTAATCATATGATTAAATATTGGAACGTAGTTAACTAACAAAGTCCCAAAGTTCGACATGACTTAAGTATGGGGTGAAATTAGAAACAACGAAATTTTTAAATTTATGTTATAAAATTAATTAGCTTAAATTAATTGTTTTAATTCTTTAGTATTTATTTTAATTAATTTTAATTTTTTTAAATTGTCTTTTTCGCCTGGAATTTTGAAATGAAATTTTGCGCTCTTATAGAATCCATGAAAAATATTCGGCTTAAAAACTCTCTGAAAATTCAGAATTTTCCCATAAAAAAACATTGGGTTCTATAAAAGATGAAAGGGCTAAGCCCCGATAGCGGGTGGCGCGGCTAGTATTTTTTTAAATTTTGCATTAGATTACAACTTGTCGTGTTGGTATTAGGGGCGGTTCGATTATGAAAAAAATAATCGATTATCAATTATGAAAAATAATAGATTATTCCGATTAATCGATTATTTCGGTTATGGGAAAAATAATCGATTATATTTTTTTTCTCTAGCTTTTTTTAAATTAGAGTTTCCCCCATTAATCGATTCTAAGAAATGGTCGAAATAATCGATTTATCGATTTTATTTATAATCGATTATTTTATATTTCATATCTTATATAAGAAAACAGTCGATGAATAATCGATTAATCGATTATTTCGCGCAGCCCTAGTTGGTATCACTCCCAATACAAATCTTAAAATTTAGATAATTAATATACGAAGGCCATTCATTGGGAGCAAAATTCTTTTATATTTTGATAAATACGATTTTTCACTTTATTAAACGAAATGATATAAATCACCGTAGCTTTTTTTTTATTACAATTAATGAGATTTAAATTACATTCTGACAAATTTATTAACAAGAGTGACACTTGACGGAATTTCAGCCTTGTTAGAAAATTTCCTTTTTTTTATTAATTTCATCTTCAATCGTACTTTTATAGTAATTTTTATAAATTAATTAAAGACAAAAGCATCTTGTTTTATAACTCAATTAAGTTTTTCTCAAATAAAAAAAATCCCCCAGGGTGAGTGTCCGTCTCGCCTTTACCTGTTTTATTATTTTTTAGTTTTTTTTTTTTTTACATGATTTATCGATGAAACAGGTGTTTGGGCTTCTATTAAAAAATTATATAACTTTGAAATTTTTTAAACAAAAAATTTGACCATTAT